>BDMB01000011.1:5253518-5448717 GCA_016859785.1 Macrotyloma uniflorum
CTCTCACATGGGAAGAAGTGATACTTGGGACCATCTGATCCTCGTAGCGCCGAGTACCGTGAGGCGGGTTGTTCCTAACAGGTTCAACAGGTCTTTCTTCCATTTGTGTGTCTTGAGGAAAAGCAATAGGGGTTGATTCGGATGAGTCTCCAAGCCCTTCCTCGGTTCCATTTTCAATTGCAGCTCTTGAAGCTGCTTCTTGTTGCCACATTTGTATAAGTGCTTCTTGCAGTCTAACTTCTGCAGCATCTATTCCCACAATGGGAAGAGGATAATTTGAACCAAGTTCAATTCCAGCAGCTTGGAGTACATACTCAGGTGCATTCCATGGATGGTGTATCCATTCAGTTGGTAATCTAGCAAGTTCAGGAAGCCAGCGTCGTACATATTCTCCATTTGGGTCACATTTGTACCCCTCAAACTAGAAAAAAACAAAAAAAACTCAAATGAGTGTATCTATCATAAGTTACTTATCATCTTTAAGCATTCAAATAGCTGACAGTAGCATATAGCTCAAGTCTCAAAATGTCAATGTCAAAGTTCACAAATCATAATAAAATTCTTAGTTTCAATCCAATTGGCCCCAAAATTGAAGAAACAAAGTTACGATTGATAAAAAATTAACTCAATAGTTATGATTGATCAACCATACTCAAGGGTATTAGAGTGATAAGAATGAACATCTCAATTTTTCAATAGGAATAAGTTCAGGTAAGTGAAAATAGGCCAGTGTTGTCTTGTCCATGCCAAGAACTTTAACTTCCAAACACTGAACAGAGTTCAAAGAAGGCATCACTCCAGATCAGACAATTGAAACTTCTCTCTACTCACTGAAATGTAATCAATAGTGGGGACATTTTGGCTTCATCTAAAATTCTAACCATAAATATTTAAGGGAGTTCAAAGAAGAGGGTGGAAATTCTTTTGTTCGATTTCACTTGTACAAAACCTCAGTGGTGGACAGAAGAGTCTTTGATTCAGCACAAATTATACAAACCAGAAAAGTGATAACATACAAAACTCGCGACATGGCTTTTCTTTTCTTTTTAATATAAAAAACATAACATGTACACATATGACCATACACAAAAACTCATCCACACAAAACAATATTATGTAGTTAATACACAAGCAACTGCACCTGCGGGTTATCTATTCGATCAAATTCGCGACCATCAGGGAGAGTACCAGATATGTACTGCCAACCAAGAGCATCACTCTCAAGATCTGCATCCAAAAGGGTATCCCAGAAATACTTCATTCCCCATCTCCAGGGAAGCTGCAGCACCTTCACAAAGAAACTCGAAACCACAACACGTATCCGATCATGCAACCAACCAGTTGCCCACAACTCTCTCATTCCAGCATCCACCAAAGGGTACCCAGTTCTGCCTTGTCTCCAAGCCTTGAAGTACCCTTCATTCACCACCCAAGGGAAAAACTTCAGGTGACCAAGAAGGGGCTTCTCATGACTGTAGGGGTGGTTGAAACTAATGTACCTTGAATACTCTCTAAGACCAATAGACTTGAGAAACAAGTTCACACTCTCTTCACCAGCCTTGTTTCCTTCATTGGCCCAAAACACTTGCTTAATGCGGACAAGATGGAACACTTTCTTTACACTCACCTCACCAAAGTGCAAATGTGGCGATAGAAATGAGGTTGTGGCACTATCAGCCTTCCTACGATTCTTTGAGTATTCAATCAGAGGACCATTTACGAATGCTGTCAAAGCCTTGTCAGCATTGCTCCACCCCGGTGACCATGCTCGAGAAAGAAGCGCATTGCTTGCCTTCTCTAATTCGTCTTCAAACACCAATGTATCACAAGAACACCTTGAAGCATCACCTGAAACAAGGCAGCCATTGTTAACATAGTGTACATGTATAGTGTACACATGACATACTTGTAGAGTATACAAAAATAAGACCATTACTTTGGTGGTCCTTGATTCAGTTCGTCAATAAAGAAAGTGTAACCATGGTCTTCCAAAGTTTTTGACACTAATTTAGTCCATTAATCATGCAAAGTGTCATGAATTAGTCATTAAATTAGACCTGCATTACATGCCTTTTTTTAGTTGAACAAAGACAATCTGAATCACATTTTGCATAACTAGTGAACTACAATGGTGAAAATTTTTTCAGACTAAGCTCATAAAGCTTCTATATCTACATAACCAAAATATATCAGCTGTAACAACTGAATAGAATATTTGTTGCATCTTTACTTACAATGGTTGGACGACTACTTTGGAAGTCTATTGGCAGAATGATCTATGAATTTTTAATTGCATTTAAAATTTAAAACAAGTTCCATCTCGTTAAATAGTATGATTTTACTTTTGTACTTTTTTGCTATGTTACGTAAGAACTTTTTAAGCGGTTAAAAGTATCTGTGTTCATTTCCCAATTTGGATGATTTGTTGAAGTTCCGACTTCAAACTAGAACCACAAGAGGTATATGACTTATGCAAGCTGGCACCTAGTCAATATTAATTATTATTAATAAAAACAAAACAAAAAAAGTATGTGAGGCTAAGGAAAAAAATGAATAAAAGTAGACCTGGAATAATCCTTTTAGGTGGGAGAAGAGGTGCTTGTGGGTCATAAGGCATGCTGAGGCATCTTTCCCAAAAAGCAGAAAAAGTTGTGAATGGTTGGCCATGAGCATCTTTCACATCCCATGGTTCATACAATAAATCTGAGTTGAATGAACGTACGGTAATGCCTTGAGAAATCAGAACCTCCTTTGCTCGGTGATCCCTCACAAGTGACAATGGATCTGCAACACAGATAATTACTTACTTTGATATCATCATGAATCTGCAGGGGCGAACTTCACTTTTCTTATGAAACTATGAAAAAGGAAATCCAATTATGTAAGTAGAGATTACCAATGACAAGGCAGGTTATACGGAGAAGAAAATTGATAGAATTGATAGAATCAAGGATCCTACAATCTACAACGACGTAGGTCATTACTAAGCAATGAATCTGCTATAGTCATAGACAATCTTTAGGTAGGTATCTAGAGGTTTTCACATAACCCTTCCATAAAAAATTGAACAAAACAAAACAAGGTAGCATGATATGATAACCAATAATCATATAAAAGAAAAAAGGAAAGAAGATGAACTAGGAAATACTAGAACCATATATCATACATAATAAGCATGAAAATCAAATCAAGAAAAGGAATAAACAGAAACTGACCATATAAATGGTTGAAAAAGAGTTGAGTAGCCCCAGTGGACTTAACAACCTCCAATAGAGAAGAAACACTATTAGTGGAACGCTTGGTGATTAAGGGAGTGCCAAGGCTTCTCAAAGAGGAATCAAGGTGAGCCAAACTTTGTTTGAGCCACCACCTAGAGACCCTGCCAGGGTAGTATTGACCCTCTTCTTCAGGAGCCCATACGAAAACAGCAACCACAGCTCCTGCTCTCACTCCTGCAGCCAGTGCAGGGTTATCCTCCACCCTCAGATCTCTCCTAAACCACACTATGCTGCATCCTCCGCCTGACATCTCCACAAATATTTACCAACACCACAACCTCAAGCACTCTATTATTCACACACACAACCATATACCAGATCTCTTTCCTTAATCGTTTCCCTTTGAGTACTGAGCCTGAACAAGACCACCAACAAATGCTAGTTTACTAGTCTTATCTTCTTCTCTCCTGTTCTCTACTCCTCCCTCTCTTTCTCTCTCCCACTTTTTTTTATTCCTTTTGGTCTTGGTTTTCTTTACTGAGGGAGATTTTAGGCCATAAGGAGGTAAAAAGCACAATCTGATATTTGAGTAGACAACTTTGAGGCTTGGCACTTATCTTTTAATTCCCCTTTCTCCCACACTTTAGCATTTCTTTTGGGAGGGGGGATTGATTTCTTTTCCAGAAAATTCTTATTTTGGTCCTTTCACACCAAGTTGCAACCAGAGAGAAGAGACACTGAGGACAGGGTCCAAGTAGAGAGAGAAAGAGAAAGAGAGAGAGATGGGATGTGAGGAAGAACAAGTGAAGAGGATTGGCCAACGTTGTGGGGATACAATGAATTGATAGGTAAACCGCAACCACACCTTTTTTATGTCACGTAGATTTTCGTATTTCTATTATCCTATGCAACAAAACAAATCACATCTACGTCTCTAGTTTCTTCCATTTATATCCAAGTGACATGACGCGGAATCAGAAAATGATGGATACAGATACAGTAGTACTGCCTATAACTGCTTCATCTCATGCCCTCTTCAAAATTTACGATCTTTTCTTTTTCAGCGTTCTTACGTTACATTTTCTATCTCGTGACTCTCTCTACTCACAGACCCACCAACCCCTTCATCATGCCACCACTCTCAAACTACGTTACCTTTTTCTGAACTTACCGTGGAATATTCCACGTTTTTAGTTCTCCTTCCACACTGAATGAAGATTCATCTGTATGATAGTAGTAGAGCTGCAAATATAGAACAAAACTAAGAAGGAATTGTCAATCTCTTCGATCGTACGTAGATTTTTTTTCTTAAAGTCAATTGTAATATGTTTGTGCCCTCTACTCAACGATTGGGGTTGGTTACTTCTCTGTATAATTCAATTGTTTTTAATGCATGTATTGTATACAACACATGATCAATGTTTAATCATAGTGGGAACTTTCTTAATTAATTGAGATATAACCCAGGGCTATATGTAACAGTAGAGAGCTACGTTAACCACTGAAAAAATTGATGAGGACATCATAGGTAACGCATTTAATTTTCTTGGTACGGAGCTTTTTATTTTGTTCAGCGGTGTCGTATTTATTAATTGTAAGAACAGTTTAACTTTTATCCGGAATGGATGTATAAAAAAATTACAGCATCGATAAAAAAATTACTGTAACTGTGACTCTTTAAGAAAGATGTTGTAAAAATAAACACACTATCATACATTGTAATTGGATCACTCATTATACATACGATAAGTTTAAGATAATAACTGAGATTAATATTGATTGCATGTAAGAGACTTGGTTTAATAAAATCCAATCATAACTCATCTTTCATTCTGAGATATTTGGGAGAATTGCATTAGTAGATGCATTTGTGAAGATTTGACTCTGTAGCTGCCAAAATATGAAACTAATCCAACGGAAATAGTTATGGTTGTTATTGAAAGATGCACACTAGATTTTCGAATACTAAAATTATACACTTGTTAAGCTTAAAGCCACATGTCTTTTTCGTTTTCTAGTCAACACATAAAAAAACACATTATCCTTATATTTCATTTTTAGAGTATATAAATTTACTTTGTGATATTACTTTTACTAGGTTTTTTGTTTTCGTTAACTACAGTTTTGGTCTGTTTTTAATTTCCGATATGTAATTTTAACCTCTTTATCTTTTTCCTAATTTTAATTTTGAGTTTTTTAAAAGATATAGTCTTTTTATCTAATAAGATTTTGGTTTTTTGTCCTTAATAAAATTTTGCATTAATTTTAATTTTTCTTAAAAAAAAAAAGAATAGTTTCGACGCTTGTTATATATTTTTAGTCTCAATAAAAATATTATTATTTTTTACTTTAGTTTCATAATATTTAATTCATTTTGAATTAGTCTATTTAAAAAATACTTTATAGAAACTAAAAGAAAATATCTACATATTAAAATAATAATTTTCTTAAAAACATATTTTATTAAGATTAAAAAAAAATAACTAGAACCTATAAGGAATAAAAATTATAGGACATCAAGCAAAACATTTTTACAACAAAAAAAATACAATTATCTTAAAAGAAATAATATGTATTTATGACTTTTAATGAATTAATTAACTGAAAATTTAATAAATAATTTAATTGATAATTTAAGAAGAAGAGATAATGTTGTTATATATATATATATATATATATATATATATATATAATAATAATGGGAAGGTTAGTGACCAGATTATGTTATATTTGTTTCTAAATTGTCAGCTTAAAAAAATTTGTGAGAATGGTTAGAGGAAATTTTTGCCTAACACTTAGATATTAATAGTTTTTAGAAAATAATTTATATCATAAAAAAAAGAGAGAAAATATTTAAATTCAACACATTCTTTCGCTTCTACATAAAAGAGGAATTGTTTGTCTTTTTATTCATAAATTTTAAACTTTCTCAAACATGAATACAACTTTTTTTATCTAAGTGTTGGTTTTGTTCCTTCATAATTTTCTTTTCTTTTTATTATATTTTAACACGTGACTAATAATTAATTAATTATATTAGATACCATGAGTAATAATTAATTAATTATATTAGATACTATAGTTTAACATATTAATTTTTTATCATAATAAAATATTAATATATGAAATAATAAATAAAGTTAAAAAATATGATTTTATAATTATAAAAAAAATAATCGAAATTGATTTTATAAAAATTAATTTCATTATTTACTTGATTCAAATATTATAGTGAATTAACAAATGGATTATTGATTAATTCCATTAACTCGATCTAGATTAAAAATTCTTATACATAATTAATACAATTTGATAGATTCAACTTAAAAATTAAATATTTTAATCATAATATGATATTAATGTGTCCAATATCAAGTAAATTTTTTTAATCATAATATGATACTAATGTGTGAAATATCAAATAAAATTAAAGATAATATGATTTCATAGTTCAAATTTCAAATTATTATCATGGAAAAGTAACTAATATTCTAATTAAATTTAATTATAAATCTATAAATAAAAAATTAGCAATACATTGTTATAAAGTTAAAATGGTATATATATATATATATATATATATATATATATTAAAAATGAAAAAAAATTGAAATAATTCAAATTAATAACCTGATTTCATCTATACCCATAATCGATTTAATCAATCCAAATTTTATAATTATCATCCAAATGCACTTATTTAAATTCATCAAAATAAAAAAGTTGAAAAAATCATAATTATCAATCTAATTTCTTTAAAAATATCATAATAAAAAATTTATTCATCTTTTTTATTTATAATTAAGTATTTATAATTATATAATTATGAACTTTTACCTTATATAAATTTTATTTTACAAATCAATTTGATAGATTAAATTAAATTTATATTTATTTTTTAAAATAACATTAAAATCTATCTTAATAATATTTATTAAATATATGAAAAAATATATTAAAAATTTTACATTATAAATCTTTATATATTTCTAATACAACTCAATTTAAATCATAATTATATATATATATATATATATATATATATATTTAACATTCTAAACTAATTAAACCTATTTTAATACTCCTAGTTAATCAGAAGATTCAATACATGACCTATTAGGTAAAGTCAAGTTAAGAAAATACTTAAGACAAAATTTAAAAAAGCCTTAATATAATGTTAATATTATTTTTTATATTAATTTTTACTCTGAGTTATAAAATCACTTATCAATATTATTATAAATGGATAAATCTAACCTTTATTTTAATAGATAATATAGTTAATTTTTTTATATAGAATTGATACAATTTTAATTTTTTTTAAAATTCAATAAAAAGTATAATCTTTTAATATAATTTAATACTTTTGTGGGCGTCATAACTCATTCTTTTAAAATTTCTCTCAACAATTTTAATTACAAAAATAATTTTAATTTTATGTTTTAAATTTTAGTAAAACATCAATAATACTTTTAATTGTATTTTTTTCAAATCGGTCTCAATAAAGAAATAGATTCATCTATTGTATATAAAAATATTCTATATGAAAAGAATCTTCAACTGAATATGTGATGTAATGATTAACATTTTCATTAAAATATCTTTCAACTAACTATATATTTTTTACAAAAATTTAAGATTTATATCTATTTTAACAGCTAAGTTGTTTATAAAACAAAAATTTCCTTTAGCTTTTTAATGGAATTTGTAGTGATATTAGCATGGAATAGAATGGAAGGAGGAAGGAGAAAAGAGAAAGGAAGAAGAAGAAAGGAGGTGGGAGGAGAGGTGAAATATGACAGATAAGATCTGCCATGCATGGGGAAGCCACGAGCAAGAAAGCACTTGTTCAACAATTTCAGATTCCATTCACTACTCCTTCTCAACTCTCAAACTTTTCAACTCATTTTTGAAAGAATAGATTTAAAATTTCAAGAATTTATTATGTTTGCTATGAGGTTATTTGTTTCTACATCATTTATTTGTTAACCAATGTTAAAATCTCTCATTCTAATTTGTCTTTGTTAACATTAGTTCAATAATCGATGTGAAATTCTAGATTTAATTGATATTATATGTCTGTGGTGTAATAGTGTTAAATTGTTCACCATTTTGTTATTATATTAATCTTTTATTTTATTTTTAATTTTAGTTACTGATTTTTTGTCATTAAGTCAATCATTAATTTTTATTATTAAAATAATTATAATTTCTGTTACAAAATCAGTCATTAATTTTTATTACTAACTATTAGTGACCAAAATAGAATTATCATGTGAAAAGCAGAGTTATCAAGCGAGTTGGTCATTTAACATGTCATTATTTATTAATTTACATGAAAGAAGATGAGGAAATAAGATTAATAAAAAATATTATAAAGAAATTAAGATTAATAAAAATAATGTTAAATAATTAAGATTAATAAAATACTTTATCCTTTTTATTATTTGAATTTGATGACAATATATTCTCTTAAAAAATAATTGTTAGTGACGATAGATATAATTGTAAACATTCTTTATGTGTATGATGATCTCAAAACATTATTTAGTTGAAAATAATTACAATGTTAATTTAAATAAAAATAAAAATAAAACCAATGATAAAGTAATGGTGGCAGATAAAGTAAAGCAAAAGGAAAAGATGAAAGGAAAAGAAAAAAAAGCACTGAGAAAATATTCAAAAATAAGAAAGTCACTACCAATGATAGATGATATTTTTTTATATTACACTATTTTTTAATCATTGCATTAATTAACATAATAAAACTATAACGATCTCTATTAAAATGCTTTTTTTCACTGCAGTAACATCCATTTTGTTCCTCTCCAATCCGTGGAAGCCACAAGCCGAATAAAATATTTGCCTTAGCTCTTCAATTATTTAGGATCTCAAAATTTATTCTATATTTTTTTGATAAATTATTTAATATTACGATAATTTTTTTTATATGTGTTGGGTTTTTATATTTATAAAATATATTTTTTTCTCTGCGAAGAAGTTTCAACAATATTTCTATATAGAGAGAGATTAAAATGTAATCAAATATAAAATATTAATGATATCTCAATTTTAACTTCTTAAATTTAAATTTCTTAAATCTAAATTTATAATATTCTTTTTTCTTTTTTTTAAATAATAATTTATAAACTGAAATATAACAAAACAAAAAACTTATCCTCAAGAAGGCTCAAAGGATTTCCTAGAGTTTAGAATCCATAGAAATTTTGTTTTTAACTAATAACACCACAAGGAAAATTAAGAATAAAATTTTCAAAAATAATTTTATTAGAAGATAAATAAAATATGCTCTTAAAATAATTATCAGCTTCCTCTTCAAAATATTCTCATGTACACCTATTTTGTTTAGCATCCAATTAAATTACTATTTTTGTTTAATATTATTCATGAATTTTTTTTATTGATTAATTAGTCATATGTAAGTCTAACATCAAAATAAAAGCTAAGGTATAAATGATAAAGAGAAATTGTAGAAAGTGGATATATAAATATTGTAGTGTTATTTTTAAAAAATGAGGTTTTATATATAAATTAAAAACAACCCTTAATAAAATAAAATAAATTTTAGTGTTATTTTTTAAAAATTAACTTTTTTTATCTATCTTTTAAGATTATTTTTCAGGAATTAAGAAATACAATAAATTTCTTATTTCTAATAAAATAATTACAGTTTTCTATTTTATTATTTTCTACCCACGTGATATAATAAATAATAATTAAATAGATTATTTATAAATTAAAAGATCATTAGGGTATAATTGATAAAAGATAATTAATATGATCGTCAATTTTATAAAGAACAAATAAATAGAAACAAAAATTCTTAAAAAAAATCGACACTTAAAAAGGATCTAAGAAAGTGTTATCTTCGCTGAAATAAAAGTAAAATTAAATTCTTTCATAAATAATAATTAAATTTATTTTATATTTTCATTTTTGTAAAATAAGGGATACTTTTACTAAATTATTCTCAGTTATTTTTATTGGAGATTATGCTTAGATTTAAAGAAAAAAATATTTTTGAAATTGTTGAAATTTACGTGTATATATATATATATATATATATATATATAAAAGTTAGCAAAATATGATAATTTTTTTTATATATATTTGAGTTAAGAGGAAGTAAGGTTTTGATTATGATTAATAGCTTACGTGGTTTATCAAATATTGAGGAGGTTTATATATGTGGATACATAAATATGGGTCAAAGTTCTAACTTTATGGCCCATGAGATAGTTGATCCCAGCCCATATGGTCCTTTGGACTATTTTATGTGGATCCTTTTGATTTTATGAACGTTGTTTGTTCTATCCCAATTTTACAAGGAGTAAATGGAGTGACCTTACCTATTTGTAGTTACTCTTCAATTTCAATATACTATAACTTAAAAATAATTTAACTATTTTAATTATTTTTTATTTTTAAAAATATATTAAAGGTAAGATAAAAATATTATTATATTATTATATATGAAATAGATAAAAGTACATATCGCCATATTAGGAAATTGGAAAAAAAAATATATTTAATTACTCGTTCGATCCATTATTATATATAAAAAAAATTACTTTTTAGTTCCTATACATAAAAAAACCCTTTAAATGTTACACATACCATTTTTTAAGTTTTGTAGTCTTCGGCATACATAAAGTTAAAAAATCTAAAAATACATGTAAATATTAAAAATTATACATGTAAAGACTAAAAGAATATAATAACTATCAATAAAAGTTTAACCGTTAGAAGAAGTAAAATAAGTAAATAAAAAAATGATAAAATAATTAAATATAAAAATTTTGAAAGATACGAATTATAAAATGATCAGGTATTTTATATTAATTAAAAATAAAATAAAATTAATATATATAAAATAATATAAATTAAAGTTGGTAAAAATAAATTAGATTTAAAATTAATTTATATTATAATATTAAAATTTATTTTAATAAATTTTTTAAGCGTTATTAAATTATATAATTATTAAATTTTATTCAATTACCTATTTGTAAGGTTAATTTTAAATAAATGAATGTATTTTAAAAAATATTAAATTTAAAATAATAAAAATAAAAAATAAAATAAAAAATTAAACTTAAGAAAAAAAATGTGAAACAAATGAAAAATAATAAAAGAATAAAAGTAGAGAACTAAACTGATATTTAAGAAAAAAAATGTGAAAAAAATGAAAAATAATAAAAAGAGAACAGATTTAAAAATTAAATAAGATGATGACAGTGGAATTTAAAAATATATATATAAAAGTAGATAGGTCAAGTATATTGTTAATATAGCAAAGAACCTAAAATCTGGTATGTTTTGAATGGAGAGTGATGAGTAGAGAGGGCCCATGATCTTCCCAGGTAGGTAAATCTGAAAAGAGAAGGTGGGGCCCAAATGGCTTTTCTTCTGTCCTCATGATCCTGCACTAAATCAGAACTAAATCTATCAATCCAAATGTTTTTTTTTATAATCAAACAACAAACCTATACTCATTCATTCTCTTCTTCTTCACTCTGATCCCTCTCCACGTACTCTTCCATGCTATAAAATCTTTCCTTCACAATTCACAATTCACATTCTCTTCATCCTCCACACTCCAACCAAAATTAATTACTACTCTCAATATATTGCAAAATAACACCACCAAAATATGTTCTTTCAATTTCCCTTTTATTCACCACTGCTAAGGGATATAGATCAATCATCCATCTACCTCCACACCTATCACTACAATTACTAGTTCCTATATTAGTTACATTCACAAAATGCCCTATTTTCCCTCAATATATTACTTATAATAAATTGTTTTTAATATTTTAGAAAACTAGATGAATTAGTCTATTCTGTCTTATCAGAGTTAATGAACTATGCAAAAGAGAGCAGAACAAATTGGTAGACTAAAAATATCATCCAATCCATCAAATTAATAGCGGGTTGGCTATCCAACCAGATTTACCATTCTTGCCTATTGCACATATAAGTTTTTTATATCTTAAAGTATAAATCAAACTAATATTATACATGAAATTTTCTTCAATTACTTGTCTTTTCTAATTTTACAGTACATTCTCTCTGATGGTAGATTACACATGTAACTCAGATTTTAAGAAATTATGCATGCACCATCTTAACTTATGAACAAATTATACATGCACCCACTTGTTACATTATTAAAAAGAAACTCATTGTATAATGAGTAAAAAAAACCAGGAAGAATAAATGTAATTTGATACTTCATATACCAATATAATTTACTCTATCTTAAATAGTGTGTCATAAATGAGATTCAACGTTATCGTTCAACATAATATGTGTGGATCATCTTAAGAGTATTATAAATGAGATTCAAGTTAATACATTCAAAATAACATCTGCATAAAGGATCAAAACTTTTAATATGAAGGCTTAATTACGTACACAGGCTTTGCATGATTAAATTGAAGCGCCTTAAGAGCTGTGTACAAAGTTGTCGACTGTCAAAGGTTTTAGCTTATTCTTTATCTTCAACTTGATCTTATATTTGGCAGTTTCGTTAGAATATGTTTGGAGTGAAAATGTTCATGCAGGTTTTCTCTTAATTTTCAACATATGTGGCAAGCTTCCATAAAAGCTATTAACAATGTAGAATGGTATTTTCAAAAATGTATTGATTAAAAAATACAAATAAGAATATTGGAATCTATGTATGTGTGGGCAAAGTCAAGAGGATGGGGTTATATCCGCAGTTAATACAATGGTGACCTAACTGTTTCTTACAATTAATATATTGATATTGATTTTATTCTAATGAACGCTATTAATATCCATAAAACGATAGGAACCTACCTCCACTTTCCAAATTTTATTACAAGACTCTGCTTTGCAGGTAGTAGGCTCTGCTACCATTATTTCCTTATTATATGTGCACCATCGAAGAATTAATGCATTGTCTTACTGACAAGTACGTAAAAATAATAATATAATAATAACAATAATAATTAACCTCATTTGATAAGTTTAGTTATAGAAAGTAATACTTGTAACTTATGAGAAACTAGTCAATAAATAATGGGACAATGTATAATAAATGTAAACTAAAAACATTTTAACAAACGACGAGACTTTAAACTAAATTATTTAGGTTTAAATTTTTATTTTTTTTATTAATGAGGAAGTGGTATTCCTTACATGACCTAAAATTTCCTCGATAAGAAGATTGGTTGAAAGTTTGATGATGATAATAATAATAATGATAAAATTAATGAAAACAGGTTTCCGTCACTATATACGTACCAAGAAATCAAGTCTCCCTTCACTTCACACGTGACATAAGACTAGTTGTAAATTTGGTGCATGCCCTATGAGCTCACACTGAGTTTGAATATTCAGATATATAAATAAATTTGGTGCATGAAACGCAGTTTGATGAATTAAGTGCTTCTTTCTGAAATGTGGTACACTGGTAGATAGGATGAGTGCAAAGGAGTGTGGATGAGTAGATCCTGAAGTAATTTCTGACAGTTTGTAAAATGCAACAAGTGATTGAAAGAGAGAGAGAGAGAGAGAGAAAGAGAGACATAAATGAAGGGAAGGGAAGGTGGGTTGGGGACATTTAACAGAGGAAAAAAGGTTGCATGGTGGAGGAGAGGAGGGTGAGTGAGGAAGAAAGCATGGTTGTTTGAAGTTGGTCACTGTTGAAGTGTGCATTAAAGTGAATTGAAAGTGGTTTAATGAAGGCAGGTGAACTTGTTTGGGATTCAGCATTGAACCCTGTCCCTTTCTCTACGCCTTTAATGCCTTGGTAGGTAACACCCTTACTTCTTTTCTTTCCAATTTTATCATCCTCCTTCTCTTTTTCAAATCTCTCCTTCTTCTACCCATCAACACAAAACAAAAACTACAACACTCAAATCTTCAAATACAACAACTTTCACACTATTTTTTTCTTCCTAGACACCATAAATATGTCTTACAGCAAACAATCATGATCCCACTGAGTATGCAAGATTCACACCAAAACTGCTTAATTTTCAAGATAAAGAACTGCTAAATTTTTTGACATGTCTATTGTTCTATTGCTGTTTTCTAAGCTTTGTTGAATTCTTATCTTTCATTGGTGCTTCGTTAATTTGCTCGTTATTAATTATGCGCTCCCACTATTTGATCGGTTATGTTGACTCCTGCAACTTTTTTCTAAATGTCACTCACCATTATTAAAGACACTAAGAAAAAGGCAAAAGAATAATGAGAAAATTAAAAGTAGGATTGGACTTGCAGTGTACATAACAAATATCTTTGTGACAAGTAACAACAACCTTCATCATGTTAATTAGCGATCTATTTGGGGACCCTCGCCAAATTTATTTAAGACATCACTGATTAATTAATTATAAAACAAATGTTTAACGTTTAAGGTTACAATCTAATACTGCAAAACAAGTAACCTATCGTCCAATCATAAATTATATCATCTAGGTTAAGTTTATTGATCTTTTGTAATAACTCATTCAAAATCATCTCAAGGAAAAGATAAATGTCAGAAACACCAAAATGCATGTTATATATTTTGCCACATCTTGCCCAGAACCCATCTTTAATCTTTGGTTAAATAATTTTATTTTTCATATTTTTATTTATAAATTTAGTCTTCTGATTTAGAAAATTTATATATTTCACATTAAATTATAAGATTAATTAATTAAGTTTTTATATAAAAAAGTATCTTATATTTTTAACATAATCATATCTTATAAAATGGGAAGAGAAAGTAGAAAGAATATAGTTCATATAGATTTAGTATGATGAAGTAAAATATGACACGTTAGATTATATTTGAAGTCATAGCATGCATGCAATGAACCATTAATTTGGGTACAGTATGTTGAACCACGTACAAACCTACATTTGTCTCATGTCTTTTGCATGATTGAGTTACATATAAAGACGATGGCATAATTGTTTTTGAGGGAGATAAATACATAAAATAAAAGCAAAATTGTGAATATGTTGACAAGAACATGAGCATGAAATGAAGGTGCAGAAATGAGAGGAACAGAGAAGGGTAGTGGTTGTTCTGAACATTTATTTGGGAGGGCGAAGGAACAGTTAATAAATTTCTGTTCATTTGTTTTTGGGCAGACTCATAGGACTTGGTGATTTAATGGTGAGGGGTTGAGAGTCTTTACTTCATATATGTGTTAAATAGCATGTCATGAATGTGGATCAGTTACTTTTAATGGCTGAAAAAGGGTGGTCATCACTTTGAACTTTTTAGATTGAGTAAACTCCTATAATTCTTCTCAAAAATTTTACTCAAATGTCAATTAACCATTTTCTTTTTAATTTTTGTGAAAAGAAATTATAAATACTCCCTTCTGCAGTTTTGACTTTCTAACCAATTTTCAAATATTTACTAACAATAAAATAATATTTTTTAAAGGAAGGTCAAAGATAATAGAAACAATTTTTTTCTTAACTATCTAATACTTTTTAAAGATAAAATTATAAGAGAATCGAACTAAACTTGAATAATATTTTAAATAAAATGATTAACTTTAAGATTTGAATAATTTTTTTTTTTTAACTTGTCGTTAAATTAAATTTTGCTTTCTGTTAAAATAACGTATTTATTAAAAGAAAATATGGAGTCTATTTCAGTAAAATTATCTTAAAAATAAAATATTTACTGTAATTCTTAGTTTATAGCATAAGAGAATCTTAAAATGCATATTATAGGATGGAAGTACCATTTTTACTATAAACAATTTGAATCTTGCATAAATTAAATAAGGTTTATTGTAAAGCACAATATTCTTATTATAAATATTTAATTCTATTACATTTATCAAATGAAATATTTATTAACTTAATATAAATATTTTTTATTATTGATTCTTTAATAAGGCTTGATTCTAACTTTTATTATGTTATATATAGAATATAAAAAATGACATCCAATATAAGGAAGTTATTTTTATTTGTCTTTAAAAATCGTATGAAAACACTAAAAAGTACAATAATTTTTTTTTGTTTTTAATAAAATATCCATAAATTTCACATTTTATTTTTATTTTATTTTACAATAAATATATATTAATATATATTTTTATTTTTATGTTAAATATGAAAATGAACTAAAAATTAAATGAAAAATAAGAGATTGAAAAAATATTATATTAAGTTTTGAAAACAATAAATAGTTACCACTATAAACATTTTTTTTTTCAAATAAATAAAGGGAATGCATTAAATCCCTTCATGGATAGAGTGCTTTGTATTAGTTGAATGTAAATGTAACAAAAAAAAAAATTGTTATTATGAAATGTGAAGAGGTGTATGATTCTGATAATTAAAATTTTGGAGTTATAGTTTTTTTGTTGTTGTTATAATGAACTAATTGTGGAGGTTGGAGTTATTATCGACATTAAAGAAGCATTGTGATCGGAGACCTTCCCTTCAACTGTATAGACTCCCAACATTAATGACCCGTGCCATTCATCTCCTCCTCCTCTTTCCCACCGACTTTCATAATCATAAGTACCAAATTAATTTATACCCACTCATCTCATCCACAACACCAATTTTAATTTCATTTTCATTTACTATTTCATTCATTACTACTCTTCTCCTTTTATTTTCTTGCTCCTACATCTACTCAAAATAGTCATATAGTCTTTTACAAGCTATCCACTCTTTGACTAACTTTTACTACTTAATTAAACAATCAATCATCATTTTTTTTAAAAATCACGTTGAAGATATATTGATTAGGGAAAAAGAAGAACAAGTAAATCCACTCTGGCTAATCCTAACGTTATCAATCACCCTCATAACTAAAAAGAAAAATACACAAACAACAAGTTTAAGTTTAAAAGAATAATAAACAGAAGTCACGTATGTGGATGTTTATCACCATATTATTTAAAAACTTAGAAAAAAAAGAAAGAAACAATGGGTGTTCAAATTATATCATATATATTTTCTTTGAATTCACATAACAAAAAAATCATACTTCATCAAATTTTCAAATTTATTCATTATTTTAAAAATATTTTACTTTTAATTCTAGAAACTTCTCTATTGACAATATAATTTAGAGATGTACTTCTTTTTATTTATGAAATTAAGAATATGAAATAAATTTAATCTTAATGCTTTTGAAATTAATTAATTTTGTGTATATAAGAGTTTTGAGGGAGTATTAAACTGTATCTGTAATGCTTTGTTGATATTTTGGCTTTGACTTAGTAAGCATTGGTTAAAACTTGAGATGTGATAATCTAATAAAATTAAATTTCAAGCGTGGAGTTACGTGTCAAGGTCTTTGAAAGGTGAAATCATGATTCATTTATTATATGATCTTCAACCCAACTCATCAGAAGAGTACTTTGGAAGCAGAAAAGTGCATGAAGCCATTTTTGCTACGCAAGAATAAGGTATGCTAGTAAAACCGAACTCGTAGCGTTTTGATCTATAATAAATAACTTGTTACTTAAGTTGTGAAAATGTGTACTGTGAAGGGTTAGCCAAGTTGGAAAGCATGTCACAGTTCACACGTACATAGGTAAAGACCACCAATTTTGACACTTCTACCTTTAAGTTCTGCCAACTACTATATAACCACCTCAAACTCATTACACATTTCGCTCACTCTTTCAATATTCAAGCTACTATGGTCTCCTTTCACAAAGCTCTCCCCGAGTCGCCCATAACAGAAGTTCCTCCAGAATTTGAAGCTCCATCAAGGAAGAGAAAATGGCAAGAGGAGACACTCACTGAAGAATTCTTCAAGATTGATCCAACTGATGCAGACAAACGAAAATCCATCTTTGGTATAGAGCTTCACCTCCAAACACCATTACCTTCGCATAAATTGCAACAGTACCTCACTATTCAGGTATAATATTAGTATTATATGTCAAACTTTATTCAAAGCTTTCTACTGGGGTATTTCTTCTGATGATTAATTCTACTGATTATATGTTTATCTATACACAAACATGGGGATCAAGCTCTTAAATATATGTCTAAATATGATCATTATCTATCGATATAAATTAATGTTGCTACGAAGTATCAAGCTTTGTCTACTTATTTTGGTTCTAATGAGTTAATCTAATAAAGTTTAATTATTTTCATGCAGTCAGGACAGATACACTTGTGCAACGCAGGGATGAGTATGATGAAAACACCAGATTCGGAGAGAAACTCTGATCCTAAAGCACCATCACTTGGTCAAATGAGCCTAGACCTTGAGCTGTCACTGAAGAAAAAAGAAGAAAGTTATGACATAAATGAGAAGAACTGTGGTTCCACTACGAGCACTTTTGGTGAACATGATCTGTTGATTGAATCAAGCAAGTGTAAAATGGATGATTCATGTGCTTTAACTCGACCTCCATCGTGGCTATCATCAGAGGGAGATCACAAGGAGATGATTGCAACGGTTTGTATGAGGTGTCACATGTTGGTAATGCTGTGCCAGTCATCCCCTACTTGTCCAAACTGCAAATTCATGCACCCACCAGATCAGAACCCTTCCAAATTCTTGAAGAGGAAGAAGGTGGAGCCTCTTTTATGCTAATTAATTAAGAACCTACAATTACGGGTTTGGTTGAAAATTCTCAGCTATATGTAGAAAGCATGGGCCAAGTTGTATTATCTTTTAATTACCCCTTGAATATATGGTCCAGGTTTCTTTATAGTTTGGCTATGTGATAAAAACAAGGGTGGTATTTAACCTACCTACCTCTACGTAGTGGTGATTTAACTGTTAGGATGAGTAATGGGTCATTGATATAAGAACTAACCTAGTGTATCATAATCATATCTATGTACATACAAGAGTGACCTTGATCATCCAAAATTTATGTAATATGTTATATTTATAATAGTAGAATTTAGGTAGGTTCTTTTCAGGATTTGAAACTTAGCAAGACCATTTTCTCTGAAGGGCTCTTATAGCTTTCACAACAGCATGGTTCTTCAAGTTGTAACAAAATGTTTCTATGTATTGTCATTTTCCTTTCAAGTAACAAGAACAGAGTTTTCGACAGTTGCATGGGAAACTATGTTTGTATTAATGTGCTAAATTATGTAACTATTTTCATTGCATACTTCACTCTCCATGTATTTCATGACAGTTCATGTGATCGCAAAATTTGGGTACTGAATCAGAAGGGTTTCTTCTTATCTTTTTCTTTTTCTTTTCTTTGGCCTTATAGAATGATGGCTATTTTATTGAAGCACTCGGATATAATGGTGGTCGATTAAGATGAATTCTTATTCTTTTGGTATTTGAAGATTAACTATACAAACATATCACATACAAATACTTCTTTTCTATAACTATTGATATTTGAACATTCTTTCTTTTGTATTTAGAAATTCAAAATCTAATAAAAAATTTCTCAATTACTATTGACTACAATAAATTACTATTGTAATTAGTATAAGGATATTTGTTCTGATAAAATTAGTATAAGGATATTTGAGTTGAATAGAATGATATTTTTACATTTGGTAAATATTTTGATTTGATGTACTGAATTAACTCAAAACATGAATAGTTATAGGAAGAAGGCAGTAGAATTTATGATTTGGATATGAATAGTAGGATAGAAAGTGCAAAGTTAAGATCCTAAAAGTTCTAGTAACTGGAAAATGTTGAGAGATATTATGGTGGTCCTTTCGTCTAAAATAAGATAATCAAATTCTAATAGCAATAAGATGAACACTTCACCCAAAATGGAGAAAAGACTATAATTAATGACAGCAAATGAATATCTGAAATATAGCAATTGCATTAATTAGCTTACGTCGGTTATAGTACATTTCCATTCACATTAAATGCATATTGGGAGTTAATGTGTAGCGTCATCTTATCTACGTTTCTTGCTCCATAAATTCAAGATAGTGAAGTTAATAAATGGTTAATCTTTACAAATTCTACACTAAATAACCCTAATTTATTAATCCACTTTCTATCTTACATTTAGGAACAGAAGATAACGGCAAGTAAAAAAGTATCCTCTTTATTTCTAATTATTATTTTCTCAATTAAAAATTTTGGTAATTTTGTTAATTTTGTTTTACAATATTTATTACTTAAACGGTATTTTTTAAAATATTCTTATTTATTTTGTACTTTGATTAACTAAATGCTTACTTATGAAGTAATTTGTTCCTAAAGTCTATTTCTTATACTAAGTTAAAATAAGTTTTTTTTTTTTTTTAAATATGAGAATGAATATTAATTTTTATTTTTTAATATGTTGGTCTTTGTCCTAAGTGGTTAGATAAATATGTGAAGTAATGAGAGCTTTTAAGTAAAGAAGACTATTTTTTCAGAATAAAAAATCAATTAATATAATTAATTCTTTTAACAAGTGTGAATTATTACTCCGTTTGTTTTTTTTTAGAGATTTATATATATATATATATATATATATATATAACTAAAGAATATAATAAACTTTGTTGATCCTAATAAAAGAATTATTATTATTTTTTTTTACAAATGCTAATAAGTGTCCTTAATCTTAATTAAAGACACTAGTTAAGCAATTAAAAAAAATTATTGAAATGTGAAGAATTATGTTTATATTTATATTCTATAATAAATGCATAAATGTATATTAATTAAACATTAATAAATGAAAGTAAAAATATAATTAACAAAAGAATAAGTAATGTTACATTAAATTTTAAAAATAACAATAAAACAGAAATAAGATTTTCTAAAAGAATTGATAATTAAAAAGGAAAAGAGGAAATGAATGATATAATATTTGAAAGTGAACGAAAAAAAAATTAATTTAAAAGAAGATGTATTTTTATGTATCATAATAAAAAGTTGGAGTTTTATTTTCTTAATTAGTGACCTAGAACAGCATTTGTGTTGATAAATTAAATTGGGAAAGTCCTTTTGGATGGAGGAACTACCAAGTCAGATGCATTTATGGAGTGCTTCATCGTCTGAGGTGATGGATTATTATGTTGCTTTTAGGCATTACTAATTAATAAATCCGTTTTATATTTTTAAAATATATAAAAAAAAAAAAGTAATCCGATAACACAATACAATTTAAATAAATGATTTTTTTAATTCAATAAAATATAACCCAATACAATATATTTTGAATATCAACATTTATAATCTAACCTAATCCATTCCCATTAAAATTATTCAATAATAATAATATAATTATTATTTACTTTTCATTTATTTATTTAAATATTAAATAATATAATATAATTTTAAGAAATTATTCTAAAAAATAAATAAAATTACAAATTTTTGTAAAAAAATATATTTTAAAAAATTTATAACTCAATTAATTTAATCAAAATTATTATAATGAAAGAAGAATTGAGTCTAAATAAATAAATAAATATATATATATATATATATATATATAAATTTAATTTGAATTTTTTTTATTAAATTAAATGATAGATTTAATCAAATTTAACATAATTTTTTAATGAGATATATTTAATGAAGAGTTTAGATAAATTATAAATTGTTTAAAATTATTAAAAAAATTCTTAATTGGCATGATAATATATAAAATAATTAATTATTAAAAAAAATTATTTTTTTATTAATAATGAATTTAAGATTAATTTATTTTCGTATCAGTAATAAATTTAAACCTATATATATTAATTTAGTTTGATTTGGGATTTTCAACATTAAAATTAAATATAATTACTTAGTTACGATGTTTTAAAATAAAAAGCACATTTTATATGTTTTTTTAATGTAAATTATTTTTATTGAAAGTATCCTTATAAACTACTAATATATTATAAGAATATGATAAGAAAAGAAAATTATTTCTTCTTAACTTCAAAATTTTCGAAAAATCTATTTCTTGATTAATTTTTCTTAAATATAAAAATTATTTTATTAACTTATATTATTCATTTTTTTTATCTGGATAATTTTAAAATAATACATAAATTATGATATATTATCTTTATATAAATTATATAAGTACTTATTCTAACATAAATCTTTGTTTTTAAAGTACTTATATCTTTTTCTTTAATTTCATATTGATGTTTTACGTATGATTGATAAGTATTGGAATGTCAATTTTACTGGATGTCTTGGTTTCACAATCATGCTAAGCTTTTACTAAAAAAAAATAGTCAAAATACATACTTCGTTTGCTTATATTTTTAATATTTTTCAATTTCTTCACAATTTTCTTTTGAGAAATAAGGATGGTTCGAAAAAACATTTCATAAATAGTAAACAAGAGACTGGGTCCTTCTCAGTTGTGAATTCCGTTTTAGAAACTTCTCTTTTAAAGATGCCAATGTTTTTTCTAATACAATTATACATAACTTCATAATATAATTTGGTAGAATTTAATTTATGTATACTATAAGCGTAAAATACTTCTATAAATACTTTTAATAAGGTATGATCATCAATTCAATACATAGTGAGTAGAAACTCTGTTTTCATACGTTATGAATATGATCTGTTTAGTAATCTGTGTTTACAATTTGGTAAAAAAAAACATATTTAAGCTATCAAGAATCAGAATACTGTAATTGGTCAAGTGAATTAAAAGATATCTATAGCAGAACAGAAAAAAGAAAGGCTGAAGCATTTTATAGTTTCATCCAATTTGCTCGTATAATGTGAGACAAGATTGAGCAAGAAGTTGTAGAAAAGATAACAAACGGACTGAAAAAAAACAGTAGATTGAGCCTAAATGGGTCAAAACTCAACCTAATAAACTCCTTATTGGTGAAGATATGCCATCCGCTTTTATTTATTTTTTTCACTAAAAAAAACTTAATATTTTTACAAAGCATGCCAGAGCAATATTCCTGATGTCACGTTTTTCATTTACAATTAGAACCATCTACAGGCACGTTCAACAGAGACCGATGGCCCCAACAAAATGCTGTAATTCTTTGAAATAACAAATTACATAGGAAACTAAATCTTGTCAAATAACTTGTGTGTTGATCCGCTATCTATTATTCTATCATCGGCAGCTGTAGATCCAAACCAGCAGAAATAACCGGGAAGTCATCAGATCCGTCAACTTCAATACTAAGAAATTATGATAACATTGCTAAATTTCAACTCAGCTTGGCTAGTTTTCAGGTTCAATAAAATTCTATCTCCATCTATAACTTTTTGGCACAATGACATTTAAGAAAATAGTAGTCCATGCTCAACTGAATTATAAAATTTCAGGGAAAAGTTATTTGTAAGTAATAGCATAGACTCTATCTTAATTTTAGCCTATGCAAAAGCACCGGATCACCTAGACGGAATTAGGAAGTTCTGAAAAGGCTTCAGTATTTTTCTCATAGCTTTTAGTAGGAGGAAGCATCATATTTCAAAGTAAATAAAATTAGGATTCAGTAAGTCAGTAACGGATTGTAAATACCTCTAATCAAATGCATAGGGATCATCTGCATAGGGATTAAGAGACCCTTCTGAAAACAAATCACCTATATTTGAAGGATGAGTATGTCCTCCTCCTTTGATGCTCTGCATTAATAATATGTAAAAAAGAAAAATTATATAAAGAGTATTACTACAGCTCACCAGGAAACAGCATACCATATGCAAAAAAACTCTTATATGTCACCATAAACAAAAGTATCTACAAAGATTATTATCCCATCAGTTTATGTTATATTCTTTTAGAAACCAAAGAGGGAAAATAAACTTTCAGCACAAACCCTTCGTCCTTTTGCTTTTAATTATACTATATCGGTAGCATTTGATGAAATAACTAAATATTGTGGCAGAGAAGCATAGGATTCCTATAGAACTAATTACAAATCTTGCAATTGAGAAAAGATAAAATAGTTTCAACATTAGGTAATCAACATGAAAAAGACTCAACTCAAAATAGTAACTAGATTAAATATAAAAAAATCTGTAAAGTAATAAGATCATATTAGCTCATTATCATTTCTAGTATCACCAAGATAGTGTAATAATGAAGATTGAGTGCATGGATGCATCGATAAAAATTAATTTTGGATCAATTTTCTTTTGTAAAATAAATGTGGTTTAAATTGAGTTTGAAATAACTTGATTTTTGTTTGGATAACAAAGTGTATTAGAAGACTGATTTTTGCAAAGAATATTGTTTAGATACTTCAACTCAATTGATTTTGAATATGTAATTACCAAAATAGATTTAAATGTTCACCTATACTTCATTCAAATATAATTAGCTATTTTGATATACCTTTAAAAATTTAAAATAGACTTTTATTGTAGTATTTCTCATTTCACGCTAATTATTAAATTAAACGTTAAGTATATGCATAATATTTTAAAAAACTAAATGAATAAGTTATCGGTATAGAGTATTTTCACCCCACCAAGACATACATCTCCACAAATAAATAAAGAGTTTGTTTAACCACACCAATAAAAGTAAAGGACAAAAGATAAGGGATATGTGTAGATATCACTTCCTCCGGATAAAATAATTTTGTTAGAAATTTAAATCAAAACATAAAAAAAAAACTAAAATGAAAATAGGTTTCAAGGATACTACAAGAAAAATGTAACCATCCAGAAAAGGGAGCCAAGAAGAGATGCAAGAAGCAAAAAAATAGATGAGAAGAGGGCAGAATGGAGAAAATGCAACCATCAGAAAGGTAAATAACATTTTCTGAATGTTTCAACCGTAAAGTGGTTTTTATCAAGTGAAAGTGACTTTGCTTTGGCAACAAAACATGAAATATCACAAATTTGGGTCAAATGTGGTTTGTCTAAAATATAGGGCATTCACCATTAGTTTCCAACAACCAAACATATAATAAAATGTTGCAGTTTGGTAACTTTGCTCCTTGATATTTTAAAGAAATAATGCTAAGCGCAAGCTATGCATGACATACTAATAAAAAAGAAGTTTCATCTAAGATGGTTACCTTAACAACACTTCCAGGAGTATTTACTTTTGGTGTATTTATCTTTCGATTTGTAGGATCCTGACAATAACAAGAGATTCCATATTAACAGGGATGTAAGAAGTCCAAACGAGTATCTTATTCATACATACATACATATATATATATATATATATATATATATATATATATATATATATATATATATATATGTATATAGTTAATAGCATTTAGAGAAAAACAGATACATGCCTCAAACATGACAGTACTTCTTGTTTTTCTTTTCTTTGTGATTGTTCTTCCATTAGAAGTCTCAACTTCATATTCACGGCGAGTTACCTGCTAATTCAGTTAAGTAGGTAAGGTAATTGGCAAATATCGTAAGTTTACTTCTACTATCTTCCCAGGTCACGAATTAAGATCCGACGATACTTTTCATTTGCTATGCAATTGCTGCAATATAAGATAAGCCTCCTCTTGGCCGTTAATTCATAGTGAAGAAAGTCACCTTTCTATGATGCTTAGGAATGCTCACTGCACTTCCTGTTTTAATGTTGTCCACTTTTTGCAACAACTTTGGTACTGGTGTTCGTGTTGCTTCAAAGTAAGGAGAGTCCTATGAAAAGAGAGGAACGAAAAAAAATATTAGGTGACTTGGTGAGAACATAACAATAACCTGTTATGAAGGAAGGAAAAAGTAAAATTTCTTTTTCTAGAATTTCATTCTTACTAGGTCATGCTGCTGATTTCTTTTGCCACCACAAGAACTCCTTCTCTTAATTGACGAAATGGAGTAATCCTATCATGTGAAAAGCATTATTTGAAAATTCAATTGGAATTCATTACAAAGGTTGATTAAATTCACTAGGCTAATGTATGCTAACATTATATACCAGATTATCATCATATTCATACGTTCATGACATTTTTCGCGAATAGAATTGCTTAGGTATCTTCATCACTTATAAACCATATTTTCAGGAGAATTTGTACGAACATATGATATCAGAATAAAAAAATAAATTGCAATTGACAAATATGGCATCTATTTGGAGAGGGACGCAGACAAAGAGACTGAAACTCTAGTCAACCTGTTTTGAATTCACTTCTTGATCCTCTTTGGGTTTGTCGCTCATCACTTTCCACTGCAACTGCAACAAAGCCCTTTGCCTGTCTTCCTGCAATATACCCCAAAAAATAGTAATAATAAAAGTATGAGATGAAATAAATTTATTATGTCATTCTATACTTTGGATTTTTGTAGATGCAATTCCTCTTCCAGCTTCCGACACTCATCTTCAAGTTCACACCTCAATGCTTTAATCTGAGCTTCATGATCATTCCTCATAAACATTGTTTTCTACATACAATTAAGGTATTAACAGGTGAAGAATTTTGTATACAAATGTTGGCTTAAGCAAACGTGTGTGGGTTTGTGGCACCTCTCTCAGTTCATGATCAGCTTGCAGTTGGGTACGCTTTAGCTGTTCATTGTGTTCAGCTATGAGGTTTAGTTGCCCTTTGTCGTGCTCCTGCTGCATTTGACTAACCTGTAAATTGAGAAGGAAACCAAGTGACCGATTGCCTCGAAGTTTTTCAACTTTAAATTAATCAAATTTCATAAAAAAAGAAATAAGGATGCAATTACATTCCCTTTTAAAGAGAGGTGTAGGACTATAATAGTAAAAGACTAACTTTATTGTACTTAGACCAATTTAAATTATCACTTGAAAATTTTGATACATTTACGTAACAGATTTAATGTTACTATCATTGCTATCGTGGACCAATTATACAAAAAGCTATGTTCTTAGGTGAAAATACACGAATGATTTTGTTTTGAGTGAATATCTAAAAATCGGTCCTCCAAAGTTCAGTCCTTGAAAGTAAAAAAAATTAAAATAAGTCACTATGTTGCCACTTTAGATCCCAAATTTAACAACTTATTTTTACTTTAGTCCTTGAAAATTTGTTAAATTATCATTTAAGTCACATTTTTGAAATTTGCCTCAGGACCATTTTAAGTATTCTTCACCTATTATATTTTACATATTTAACATGCCCCCTGTGCAAGAGCCTTTTGGCCTTTTATATTGCATATCTAAAATATTAATCACATAATAAATTTATTTTAAACATGGATTTTTAATTAATTAGAACATAAAGTAATTGAAAATATAAACAAACACTTATAATCCCATGTAATAGAAAATGCTATGCCAGATTACTTCCAAGTAGCCAATAATTTGAAATTCAACACTTTACTATGCTTACCAGCAGCGTGTGTTCCTCCTGAATGCGTATCAACTGCTGCCTTGATTCTTCTTTGCATTCTGCAAGTTTTTTATCACACCTTCCCTCAATTTCGGCAATAGTTTTGTCAGCCTGAAGGTTCAAATTGGTTAGAAACAAGTTAATGGAAATAACATGCTACAGATTCCAGGATTTCATATCAAACCTTGTCTTTTTCCATATTAACAATTTCCATCTTCTCCAATTCATACCTCCTCTTAATGTCATTAATAGCCTGTTCAAATAATGAAGATTTCACGTGAACTTAGGGCGTATATGTCAAGCACCAATAGTAGGTAACCAGTTATATATACAAGACCTGATCATTTCTCTGAGATATTTCTTTCAAATGCCTTGATAGTTCTAACTGTTTATTATCTACCATTTGATCATATTGCTTTCTAGCTTCTGAAAGTTTGCTTTCAACAGCAGTCAATAATGATGTGTTCTGCAAAGTCATCTAAAAAACTTAAATAATACACAAAAACCAGTCAGGAACAGGAAATTTGCACTATATGTTTGCTCCAAAACCTCTGTTATTTGATCTTCTAGCTTCTTTTCCTGTTCCTTATAATGTAAAATACACTGCTCTTTTTCCTCCATGAGATTACGAAACTGGATTACTTCTTTATCAAGAGAATCAGCATGCTGCTCTAATTTCATTCTCTCCTTTTGCAAAGTATCGATTTCCTCTGATTTCTTCAATATCTCTGCCTGCAGTCTTTCAGTATTTTCTTTGCTTTCAGTCTCTAATGCTGAAACCTTCAGCAGCAAGTCTTGCTGGAAAGATTTAAATACCTCAATAAAGACACGACAATGTATGTGAATAGGAAGTTAACTAATACAGATTAACTTTCATACCACGTGGTTCTCTGATGATCTAGAACTTTTTAACAGAAATTCAGCTTTCTCTTCTAATTTGGAAATTAATACCTCTGCTTCTGTCTTTTTTGAGATTAAGGTTTCAATTTCGGACTCCAAACTTTGAATTCTCTCAGCAGCTAATCGAGCGTTCTCTTTAAGTTGAGATGCAGTAGATTCTTGAACTTTCTGAAGTTCATCCACAGTTTTGCTTAACTCGTGATTTTTCACTTGAGTTGCGCTCTTTTCTAATTCCAAGACTACAAATTTATTATTAAGCTCACTATACTGGTATTGAGCATGGTTTGAGAAAGTTTCTCTCTCCTTCTGAACCAACTGGAAGCAAGAAGCATAGAGCAAATTCATTTCATCAAACTTGCTCAAAAGATTCAGGCTTTCTTTGTCTAAATTTGACAAATGTGCAGCCAATGACTGAAGGTTTTCTGTAAGATTTTTAATTTCCTGAAGTGACATGTCAAGCTTTTCTGCAAGCCCAGCATTCAACATTTGAAGATCACTCTTTTCTTTCTCCAATGTCTCTTGACTGGTTATGTGATGCATAATTTCATCTTCTTTAACCTTTAACTGAAGGTGAACCTCTTCCAAATTTAAGTTCAAATTCTCTGTAGCCAATCTACTAGATGTTAACATTTCCTCTAAATTCCTTATCATATTATCTGCAAACAAATTGAATTTCCATGCAAAAATTCAAATCAGTAGCAAATTGAGATGTAGGATATCTAGTCTGTTGAAAAATATGAGGATTTAGGTAGGAAAAGAATAAAACTTGAGACCTAACAACCTGAAATTGGATGAATTTGATGTGATACAAAAGACAAAGTACTGGCCCAAGTTTAACGTGAGAAGAAAGTAATTCAGTGTTATCTTATTCCAATACATTCATTATATGTCTAGAACGTCGAATGAGACAATCTTCCATAAAAAATAAAATAATGTTATTTTAAACATTTTTATCAGTATCTTCTCAGTCAAACGGAAATGTAACTTCTTTATATCTCTTTCTATCATTTGAGTTTGGAAAGCATAGGAAGGTTCCATCTTGACAGACTATCAGCATATAGAAGCTGTTGGGTAGACTTTTTTAAATTAAGTAATTAGTAACTTGTGGTCAGTGGCAGATCCAGAGAAAGTCTGAAGTAGGAGTTGAAAAAGCAAATGAACTTTGACCTAACTATGGGATGCAACACAGGATATGGATATGATACGACATGGACACAAAGAAATGACAAAGTTTAAAATCATAGGACATGACATGGCTATAAAATACGAATTTATATCGCAATAGACAATTCATATTTTATAAAACTAGTATGAGTTATTGTAGACATGATGAGTTACAGAAATGAAGTTAAAAATATTCAAACACCCATATAGTTCCCAACATGAATATATATCTAAAATTTATCTATCACAAGACTTCTATCCAGAAGTATTCTTACCGTTTTCACCTCTACGTTTTATAATTACATTAATAATTATAAGAGTGTGTTTTTTTGGATAAAATGCACTCAAACACTTTTAGAAAAATTTAAGGAGGGAGTGGCTGAGGCCCACACTCACGCCTCCCTACATCTGCCTCTGCCTGTGGTTCACCCATAGTAAGGGCATGTATGGTCTTAACCATGGTTATAAAATTTGGACCGAACTGGTCTGTCCAACTGGAACCAGTCTGTTGTTTCCTAAACCAGTTTATAATTTAATCAGTAAAAAACGGAAAAATTTGAAACAAAACCGAAAAACTGGCCGGGTTATTGTGTCCAATAGGGGTTATTGGGTCCAACCAGTTCAGAAAATTTCTTTTAAGGGATAAATTTTTTTAAATATTTTTAAAGGACAAGATATTTTTTATTTTTTTAAAAGGCATAACATTTTTCAATTTTTCATGCTTGTAAGGTGAAAATTGCTCCACTTATATGTTGTATTTTGGCACTATCTCTAGTTGAAGTAGAGGTTGGATTTTTCCCAATAGTAATAGACAAAAAAACTGAAATATCCTGCTAATAACCTAATTAAGTTGTTATGAGCATAATATAAATAGATATAGCAAGACAAACAGAAATAGAAGTCTAGCATACATTTTAGTACAAAAAAAAGTATAGCCACATTTAATTTATCCCTCTTATCTTATTATCAGCTCCAAGTGCAATTACCCTTACCTTAAATAAGCATGCCCTGATTCTTTTTTATTACCCTGACATACCGTCACACCTTGGTTTGAAATGAAGTCAAAGGGAGGGTTGTCACAACTTCTGCCAACTCATGTACTGACTACCAAAAGGGTTGTAATGGAACCTTAGGTTATCTACATAAGTGCAGTATCAATTCCAAGAAACCAAGATCATTAAAGACGAGAGCTAAATAAAAATACCGAATAAGATATAGAGCATAAAACATGCAAAACAGGAAGACAACTGATACTTTGCAGTATGTAACTTTCCAATTTCAAAATATGACCTACACTACACAACAAACAAAAACAGACATCAGCTGAACTCATGACCCTAGAGGACCAAAATACGTTTAATAATTCATTCAATCATACATCCCAAGAGATAAAACAATAAACATAACCGTAAATATTCTAAGCAGTTGCAATTTGCAACATAATCCTCACCTTTCTCTTGTATAACATTGGCAACTCTGCAATGTTCATCTCTGTGAAATTTCTCCTTTTCTTCTGTAGCAAATTTGAGCTTCTCTAGCTCGTTATCACCTATAATAGAGATAACCATATGTTACCTATGGGAGCATTATGGATATTACATATTGGATCATCACAAATATAACAAATCAAACCAAGCTATGTTTCAATTCAATTTTTTTTACCGAATTTTTAAACTAAAAAGTACTTACGGCTTTTAATTGTTTCCTGTGCAGACTCTAGCTTCAAAGACAAACCATCCATCTGTTTATTCAAGCTATCAAGAGCTTCTGAACTTGTTGACAGTTTATTTTCCAATGTTTCCTTATCTTTTTCGGCTATATAGCAAGAGGAACCAATATACTAGTTAAAAGAAAACCCAAATAAATAAATAAAAAATAGAAAACAGAGCCAAATTGAATACCATCCTGAACTTGACCAGCCAACTTCTGTAAAGTCTCTGTAAGTTGATCACATAAAGTCTTAGTAGAAGAGAATTTAGACTCCAATCCCTTCCATAGTTTATCATCTTCCTTCTGCTTGACCTTGAGCTTGGCATTTTCGTTTAAAGCATTCTGCAATTTTTCTTCTAATGCAAGGACACAGTCCTGAGACTTCTTAAGCTTAGCATTCTGCCCAGGAACAGCAATAAAGTAACAATATTTTAATAAAACAACGAATACGAAACCCTAAGCATCATGCAATTTAGTTAACGTGCGTGCCATCCTCGCCTCAAAGCGCAAGCTCAATCACAAAGGAAAAATCATCATACCGCATTTTCAAGATCAGTCTTCACCGAAGCTTGCTCTTTCACCAATTTCTCTGCAAATGAAGAAATCGGAGATATTTGGTCAAGTTACCATAAAAAATTTCCGACATAATCTTCGTTCGGGAATAAGGAGGAAAATATAACGAAAATCACATAATTGAAGTGAAATAGCCTTCAAAACCTGCGGTGAGCTTCAGGTTGGCAAAACTCCCAGATGAAACGGAATCCGCAGAAGGACGCAAAGATAATGGTTTGGAAGTTCCAGAAATGGAACCGTACAACGATTTGAATTGGTCTAGGCTCTTGGAGATTGGGAATCCTAGCTTTTTCTGCATTGCGAAGATCGAAATGGAACCCTAGAAAATGTTGTGAGTGAAGTGTTCCGGCGTTTCGCTTCTTCGCCACACTGACGTTTGAGTTTAGCTTGTAATTGAAATTTAGTTAGGCGCCATGCTGATGCAACAATATTTATACTCTCCAGTGAGCGCGGTTCCTGTTGCTGTAGACCGTTAATGATCCTTTCAGACAGAATCCTCCATTTTTCATTATATTAAATTAATGGAAGGGACTTCTTTTTTTAAATTAAAAAAAAAATTGTATTTAAAAATTATATAAATAAATACGTTATATTTAAACAATAAAATTTCTTAATTTTAGTTAATTTTAATTTAGTAAAATCACGATTTAACTAAGAACTTTATGATAAATTTGTCAATTAAAACACAATTTTTTAAATTTTATTATTTGTATTTGTTTATAAATAAAAAATATTTAAAAACATGAACTTTATTTAAAAATTTCAAATTATGTTCTAAACATAATTTGCATTATTTTTATAATAAATTTTTCACTAAACTATAATTATGTAAATATATCCAATTAGCTGTGAAACACAACCAAATACCAACATATCTAATTATGTGAACATGATGATTGATTAAACCTAAGGTTAGCAGCGGAAATACATACCCAGACAAGATATAATATTAATATATATATATATATATAAATACTAATTAAATTTTATAAAGAATAAAAATATAATTTATAATATAAGATTAAATTAAATTATTTGACCTATAAAAAAATTTCATAATAAAAATCCAAAATTAAAAATATTATTAAAAAATATTTCCTTAATATGACTAAGATGTTACATTTTAATAGTTTCAATTTTTTATAATTCTTTTCTACAGTATTTCTTGAAAAAATATTGCCTCCAAATGTAGTAAATAAAAAAGAATGAGTAATAATGGATAATAAAAATTTCAAATTTTTTTTTAAACATATAAATATATTTAAATATAATAAATAATTTAATTTAATTTGAATATTTTTTTATTCGAAATTTAAATCTAAATTAAAATGTTTGATTTAAAAAAAAGTATAAAAAAAAGTAGATTAAAAAGTAAAAAAAAAAAGTAGATTAAAAAGTAAAAAAAAAAGTTGATTTTGATCTATTTTCAATTTTTTTATTAAGTTAATATTATTTTTGTAGATAATTTAATTTTAAACACTCCTATATATGATATTATATCAATAAATATATTTACATCAATATCACTTACTTTCTATTAAATAATTTAATAATATTAAATAAAAAAACAACATTGATTCTCATAAAAATATATAAATTGACGATAAAAATAATAATAAAACAATATTTAAAAAAAATAACCATAATTAACATGTCATTTATATTTAAATTTTATTTTAAAAATTAGCCCACAATTTATATTAAATCTTATTTTAAAATATTTTTTTCATTTTTTTATTATTTATCAAAGTTTTATAATTAAATATTTTTAACATTTTACTCTTAATATATAAATAAAAAATTCATTTAATATATTCTTTGGAATAAACAATTTATGTGACTTGAATTATTTTAGTTTATTTTTTAAAAAACATTATAAATAGTTATACCATCAATATTATTTTCAAATAATGCATGTTTCTTTTTAATTTAGTTATTCTATTGAATACACCAACTAACATGAGTGTTAAAGTTTCTTTCCAGATATTTCCAACCATCACCATGTCCAAAACTTTTACCAGACCATCACATCACCTTCACCAACTTGCACCAGTGTGTCCAGATATCTAATGGGATCAACCTCCATGCGTGTCTAAACAATATTTCAAGTTGAAAATTTAAAACAAAACAAAATGCATGGTCATGAAATGAAATTTCAATTTCCATCTGACTAACATATTTGGTGTTAGTTTTAAGGCTTCTCAATAATAATATAATACAAGATTAAAATTTAGTGAGCTATGCTCATGATACAGCAACTTTTACAACGATGTTTTAAAAATAAACCTACCATATAAGTACGTACGATGAATTCAGTCAAAGGAAATAAATTGCAAATGCATTAACATCTTATTGAAAACATAACTCTGATAGTGCAAACCTATACCAAGATAAAGTAAAACGAAAAAATTACGTAGCCCTGGACCTACAGAAGATTTCTCGCAAAAGTAGATGCGAATAAGCATATATGTAATGCCTGACTGGAATAGTGCAGCCATGCAAAACATATAATGGAGTAGACTTTCTTGCTTCTATATGCATATAAAAGATATATAATATAGGCTAATTACTCACTGGAAGATTATCTTGGCTAACTTGTCCTTTAACAGTAAACCTTCGCCAATACCAGTGCTTGCCCCATATTGCATACATTGAATCCAAAGGAATTCCTTTGGTCTCGGGCAAGAACAGTATGATAAAGATGGTGATGACTGCAATCCAACCCCCGTAGAAGAGAAAAACCCCAAACTTAAAGTGGCAAAGCATTGTCAAGAATGTCTGGGATAGAATAAACACGGTTAGGAATTGCACTGCCACGGCTATGCTTTGTCCAGTGGATCTTATCTTTACGGGAAAAATCTCACTTGGAATTAGCCAGGAAAGAGGACCCCAGGACCAACCAAAACCTGCAGCGTATAAGCAAAGGAACACTAGCACCAGTATGGCATTGCTCTTTGAGATGTGCTCTGTACCATGAACACCACTCCCCACTGCCAGCAGAACAGCCACCGCAACCTTCACAATCATCAAACATCTCTTAGTACAGACTGAGTGCAAAACATATATAAGCAATCAATTTCAAAATTAATTATTATCATTCGCTACAAATATAGGATAAGGGATTTCTCCACTTACTAAAAATAATAGTTAATTTTATTTAATATTCATGTTAAGCAAAATGACAATAATTAATAGTTTACAGAATCAAAATTAACTACTTTTATATTGATCAAGAATAATAATTAAGTTTATTTAATATTATTCTTTTTATAAAATGAAAATATATTTTTTAAATTACTATGGTCTATCATATTTATTAAGAATGGTATTTAACAAAATCAATGAATATTTTATAGTAATAATATAATTATAAAAATATAAATCTTTTTCTTATATTTAAATATAGAGGGAATAGTATTATATACATGCATATAATATTTGATTTTCAGCACCACTTGTAAATATTTTTTTCATAAACTATTTAAAAGTTTAATTTCTATGTGCTGAATAAATTTAAGAGCAAACAAAACCCATACATTCTTCCTAAATCTCAAATTACATACAAACACATCATATCCGATTTTCATCTGGTTATATGGATTGTTAATAAAATATTTTTTAAAATTTAATATTGTTAAGCAATAAAAAAGTATAATAAGTATATCTTTTAACGTAATTAGTATTAAAAAAATATATTTTCATTTTAATATTATTTTGTAAGATGAAGGTTGATAAGAGAATTGAATGACGTACTATGCAGAGAAACATTTGAACGCCACCGGCTATGAACAAGAATCTTCTGCCAAAGCGATCGACAACCGTAGTTGAGACAAGGATGGAAGCGAGGTTGACAAGTCCCAGTATAACGGCGGAAAGCAAGGCGGAGTCATTGCCCAAGCCCACAGACTGAAAGAGGTTAGGAGCATAGAAGGCCACAATGTTGATCCCCGTAAGCTGCTGAGAAAGCGGAATAGCAAAGGCCATCACCAACTGAGGCCGGTACTGCTCCTCAAAAATGGTCTTAAAGCTTTCATTTTCCATGGCTTTCGAAACCTCCCACGATTCTATTAAATGTTGGAGTTCGGGTTCCACGTCGACGGTGGGGCCCCGGACTTTGCGAAGCGCATTTCGGGCTTGGTCTATGTGGTTGCGTTCTACTAGGCTGCTGGGAGTGTCGGGGATTAGGAAGGTACCGATTATCATTATGATTGCGGGGACTGTGGCGAGGCCCAGAGCCACGCGCCACCCCCATGGGACCCTCGCCGTGCTGTAGTTTATGCAGTTCGCCGCCACCACGCCGATACCGATGAAGAACTGGAAGCCCGTGCTGAACGCGCCGCGCCATCTGGGTGGAGCGATTTCTGACAGGTACACTGGCGTTGCCTTTAATTTGTGAAGTTTGGACATACAATATTGCACATTTTGTTAGCAGAGACTGTACATGTGTAATATTGAAGATAAATTCAAAGAGATGATATACTAGAAAACTCTATAACAATTATTATTGACTTTTTTATTCAATGTAATTGTTTTAAGTTATACAGAGAGAAATTTCATCTGATTCGTGAAAATATCTCGTCTCGTCTACAACCAGGACCTTGACTTTATTATTATCAAAAGTTTCCTACCGAAATTATGATAGCAGGGAGGGCATTGTTACTTCCTTTGACACACAGAAAAACAGGATTAAGGATGTGTTTGATTATGTTTTTGCTTTTAATTTTTAGTTTGTAGATAACAGGAGAGAGAAGAAGACAAGGTGGGCAACAATCTTTTATATTCTAATTTTTTCTTTTAAAAATTCAAAAGAAAATATTACTTTTGATCACAATTTTAGTACACTATATAGCTTTATCAAACAATTTTTATTTTGAAAAACAATTTTCAAGAACAGAAATGCCCTAATATCTCCCTCTTTAGTTTCCTGTCTACCGTTCTCCAGCTCTATTTGGTTCAACCAACACATAATCGATGTTGTTTTTACATGATGATTATTTATGTCTTTAAAATTGGATTGGTTATTGAGTTAAGATATAGTTTAAGATTCAATACCGGTATCAACAAAATTATTTTAGTAATTAAAATTACATAAAATAATTTTAAAAAATATAATATACAAAGTTTATGATGGTAAAACTAATACAAAAATATAAAAACATAAAAAAATTAAATAAGATACGTTATCATTCTATTAAATTGAAATTTTAATGATATACATATACCTCAATAATTATTAATAATTAGTTTATGTATAAAATAAAATAAAAACAACAACTATTTTAGGTTATTTTTATTTTATTAAAAAGGGTTAAATTTGTAATTTACTAATTTCTCATTCACCCAATTTTATTTCCAGCTTTGATCAGTTTTCCGATTCTTTGACTAGTTATTTTTCAAGTAGATTTTGTGATTTATTTGAATCTTAGGTCAAGTAATTAGAGAGAAAATATGAATAATGAAATGAATGAGATTTTGAATGAAGAAAATGTGGTTTGAGAAACTGTAGGGATGTGGTTTCAATTGCACAAGCTTGGATACTCTCCAGCATTATTTGATCCAGCCAGCAGCATCTAAAGCATTAGTTTTGTTATTACACAACATAATTGGAGAGAGAGGATGTAGAGAATTTGATGGATATGTGAGATTTTGGATGAAGACAAGTGTGGTGGGAGATTATGCACTTGCATAGGATCCGTATTCAGTTATACTAGTTTAGATCCAATATTTGATGCTGTCAACATCAAAGTCATCGAAGAGGAAAGAGAATATAATAAATAGTTAAGATTTTTTATAAATGTGGATGGAGTGGAGGATCCGGAATCTAATTGCAAACCTAAAACAACATTATGTACATTTGTGAAGCTAATCTAAATTGGGAAAACCTATAATTACACAACATTATATGCATTGTAAGATGGTTCACATATCGCCACTATTATAAAGGAATCTAAGTGGAGAACATTTATGCTATGGGAATCGAATTGAACTCTAGTGTCCTAACTCGTACTAAGAACCAACTAATTAAAGCTGTTATCATTGGATGCCATTTCTTGTCTTTATGCCTACTATTATATCCTACGTTGTAATAAAAACAAACAATATTAACAGGCACGCCACACTTTCATTTATACCGTTCTTACAATTTCATAAACAAAGACGACAAACATTTTTCTATACGCTATATCTTTATCCAAACAAATAAATATTGGATCATTATAGCATTTTTCTTTATCTTTTCATAAATGTCTATATTATAAAACAGTTTAACCTTTATATGAAACTAAATTTATTATCTCATATAGTTATTTAGCAAACAATAATTTAATGTTTCACTTAAAGAATTACAATAACGCGCGCCATTAGTTAGTATTAATTAGTTTACATCTGAAATTTATAAATAAATAAAGTATAACTTAATAATATAACTTTTAAAAAAATTATTTAGTTTATTCAATTGCCTTTTTTATTGATAAAGAATTTGATTTGGCCCCTAAATTTTAAATCAATGTAATTTGATATCTTTTAAAAAAAAGTGATGTAATATTTACCTTTCTATTAAAATTGATTTAACGTTGTTACTATCATAATTAGCGATGGTTTTAAACTGTGACTAAATATTTACTAATTAGTAATAGTTATAAATCAGCAACTATTAATTAAAAATTAAATAGTGATAGATAAAATTGTCATTAGTTGGCAACAATTTTTTTAGTGACAGATAGAAATTCTAATAGTGTTAAGTACCAAAGTATATCTATTTCAAAAATAAGAAACAAAACTAAAGCATATACTAATAGAGAACTAATTTAAACAAAAATAAATAAATAAATAAATAAATAAAGTGAAATCAAATAATTAAACCTTTTTATAAATGCATCAATGATCTAAGTGTTTAATGAAAATTAAAAGTACTAATGTATAATTTATAAACAAAAATTTACTTACTTGATTAGTGAAACCGACCCCAAACCCAAGTAAGATACGACCTAAGATGAGCATAGTAATATTTTGGGCAGCACCATTAATGGCACCACCAGCGAAAAAGATGCAGCCACCGAAGATCATGGTGTTTCTCCGACCCAACGCGATGGTGACATGACTGGCCAAGAGAGAGGATATTAATCCCGCCAGATGAAGGGATGACGTAAATAATGTCAACAACTGACTGTCATACACGCAGTACATGTTCGTTTCCGCTGTCATAGACTTTCTCAGTACCGATGGAAAGAATTTTTCAAGAAATGGTTTCATCGTGGTAACACCTCCTGAAATAGCATATCACCATTGTCGTTAAAAAAGCAACTTTGAATTATACTTCCTTATTCTCTGATCACTATTGTTTTGATATTTAAAATTATAACCAATATCTTTATCTTTAATAAAGCATTAACTTTTTATTCTTAATTTGCCTGTTAATTGTAAGAATTACAGGCAAATTAATGCAACACAATTGTGTGATTGGTTGTAAAGTGACAATAATTAGAATTAAATTTTTCTCCTGCCCAATATGATTTTAGTATAAATATACTCTATTTATTTTTAATTATCAGATTATAGAAAAAAATATATTTTTATTTAATTATTATTTTCAAAATTTAAGATAATATAAACTCTTTTATTATTTATATCATTATTCTTCATTTAATTTTATATATATAAGGAAAAATCTACTTAGTACAGACTTATTTTTAATTTTATTATTATTTTTTATAATCCAATAATTTAAAATATTAATTTATCTTAATTATTATATTATAAGAAAATAAATGATAAAGATGAAGAGTAAATACTTTTGTATTTTCTATTAAAATAAATAAATCTTATATATATATATATATATATAAACATAAAAAATATAAAATATTATAATAAAGTAAATAAAATTATTGTGTAATTTCTTAAAAAAAAAAGTTTAAATAACAACATTTAGAGGAAGATTTGATCTTTTTTTTTTTAGAAAAAGTTGATTTTGCTTTTGCATTAGAATTACAAAATTTTCATAAAGTCTTACATTAAAGTTACTTTTAGGATAAAAACATTTAATATAAATATTTCACTTTATTTTAAAATTAATTTTACAAAATCAAATAAGCACTGAAACTACTAAATAGTTGTTATCTAATTCTAAATAGATATAATAACTAGTAGAAAAGAAGAGGGTTATTAGTTTGTGATTACCGAAGGTTTTAGGCAAAATGCAAAACCACAATCCCTTTTACCTTCTCTGTTAAACCTTTTCTCCTTTTGGGGGTAACCAATCAGTCATGCAAAATAGCAACTAGCCCAGAATAAACTTAAAGCCTTAGGTAATTTAATGCAATTAGCCCAAACATGAAAACATTACATTTTATAAAAAAAAATATGAAAATGTTTATTTTAAACTTGATGAAGTAAAAGTGATCTTTATTAAAATTTAAGATCCTAAAATAATATTTTTTTTATGGGATAGCCTCAACCTCAAGAATGTTTTATAAACAGTTTCAATTCAATATTGGATATAACTAACACGAAATTAATTTGGCCAAAAACGCATTCAAAAACTTCCAAAATGATTTCTATTTTCTACAAACTACTACAATTTATTTAATATCCTCTTGAAAAGAATTAGATTATATATCTGTATAGAGGTATTTTGAGAAACAATAATAACATAAATATTTTTTTCTAAACAAAAATTAAAAATATAAAATAATAGTTGCAGCAAAAATTAACCTGAGTTGACGTGTAGAGAAATAATAATGAGTTAATGACAAAGTAGAGCAAATTACAGTTACATTACCGCGACTATCAGTGATTGACGTTTAGTTGAATACTGACAGAAAAAAAGGAGGGTTACCAGCTGGTCAATTGCTGTGTAATTACCAAACCAAACACCACCCTCATTTCTCTCATAATTTATCATTCTATTTTCCAATTGTCATGTAAAATAACAATTAAAAAGGAAATCACAAGAACATATGAATCGGCACAAGTATTGTAACCTAATTTGTTCTTAATTTGGGACTAGAAACATCCGTTTATTACGAAAACAATTATATTGTGCTGGTAATTTAGAGAGGGGAACTAATTAAAACGCAGAAATTAAAAGAACGGTGAAAGGTGAAAAAAATTGAAAAATTAATTGGAAAAGGATTTTATGAAAATACCAGTGATTCCGATGTCGTATCCAAAAATTAGACCACTGGATGCAGCAACGATGCATGTGATCACAACGGAGAGTGTAATCTTGCCATTGAAGCCAGTAGTTGAAGAAGCATCAACGGAGAACCCCCCACCGGCCATTTTGGTGGCTCTGTTTCTCTCCCTTTTTTTTTTTTTTTTTTCTCTCTCTCTATTTATGGCTTCTAAGCACTGAAACAGCTACATAGTTTTGTTAGCCACTATGGACGGATGTTCATAATAAGAGCTTCGCAATTAAATGTACTCTTAAATAGACTGTGGGGTATGTGAGGGTGTGAGGGTGTGTGGGTGTGTGTGCCTTTCTTTTTCTTCTTCTTTTTAAATGTGGAATGCCTAAAAACATGGGTACCCATAAATTATTTTTCTTTCAAAATTGTCTCTCATTAGCCACGAAATAAAACACCATGGAACAAATAAAATTTTTACTTCGTAAAATTCAAATTGAATCAATGAAATCGATCAATTTTTAATTAATCAAATTGAACTCGAATATGTTTCTATTATAATTAATTTGAGTATTAAATCTATGATTTATAAATCTAATAAATCCAAATCAATTTAAGTTCTTTTTTTCTTGTTATTACAGTTAGCTATTATATATAAAAAAAATATAATACACGTACGTATCTTTTTTATTATTGTAATTATTTAATCGATACAATTTTTTAAAAAATTGAAAGTATATTAAACAACTTAATCAATTTGTTCTTAATAAGATTGATTAGATCGAAATTATATAAAAAAAATAAAAAATTTAAATGAATAAAATTTAATTAATTCGAATTTTATTTTATTTTAAATTAATTTACACAAAAATATTTATATAAAACTTAAGAATTAATATGACACACATACATTGTGATGGAAATCTTGAAACAATTCGGAATGGTAGGTAGCCACACGTTTGAACTACCATCACAGTAGGTTGCAAGAGCAAAGAAGTGTAATCATAGCTTCTCTTCTTCTAGCAAAGACTCATACGTTTCAGCTTCAAATAAAATGAAAAGAAATAGAAACAATGTAACAGAAATATAAATATTTTTGTACAACCTACTGAATTTTTTTCCCTCTAACAAATTACGATAAAATATAAGGAAAATCGTGTTACCTTTTTCATCTTTTAATTCCTTTAATATAAATAACTTTTGTAACGTAAAAACAACTATAAATAACTTCTCTCTTTTTTTCATCGGTTTTTGTGACTTTTTTTTTATATTAGTTTATTTATCTATGTATATTTAAAAGTCGTTGAAAGCGATTTTTTTTTTCTTTTATATAAACTCAAATAATGAAGAAAATCAGTTAAGGCAAAAACCTAAGTAGAAAATAGTTTTCAACTAGAATCGAAAAAATTATGCTAATTATCTCAAAAAAAGTTATAAAATATGCAATAATGCATGTCTAGATCTTGTCCGTTCAAATTGAAAATTTTAATAACATCTTCCAACAATAGTTTTTCATCTCATATAGTTACTACTAATATGAATTTAACATTATCACAATATAAAAACCATAATTAATTTAATTTGTTAAAGTAAAATTATATTATCGGAAAATTCCTTTTATATCTACATGATAAGCATCATGCATAACGTAATAATCATATTTTTTTATTATATTAAAATAATAAAAAGAATATAACTAATTTCACATTTTTTTGTGAACTTCTTTATACCATATAAGATTTAAGAACTTGTCTAACTTGAGTTCTTAATTAACTTGGTTCCTTTCATCTTTTATATTTAGTGTTTGATTAAATTTTGTTCTTATGACTTCTTATAGAAGAATTAGTTATCCACTTGGTATCCACCTCATTTTTCTGCAATAAAAAACAAAAAACAAAAAACAAAAAAAATCTCAACCTAAGAACACATTTAAGATTTGGAGATGGCCTTATTCTCCTACTCCATTTCCAAGTCGAAAATTTAAACCCCCTCCTTCAACCGATGAACTTTAACTTATTCATCTTTGAACACTAACAAACAGTCTAGAATTAGAGGTAGGGTTTTTGCCCCATGGATGAAAAAGCAGCAAAATATGAAAAGCAATAGCAAATGACAAAGAGTCCACCAATATTGAGTTTAGTCGCTTCGCACTACATACTTAGACAAAAACAACTGTTACCCCATAATTTTCAAAATAAAATAAAATTTAGAGAGATAAAAAAAATAAATTTGTAAAAATCAGTTAGTAAATATTTTTTAATTCCACCGTAGAAGAAGAGTAGAAATTGAAATGCAATATCTCACAAGAGAAAGCGACTATTCAGACATAACAGAGAAAGAGAATTTTATGGAAAAGACATTCAGAATTGAGAATTGTATATTCTGAATGAAAAAATAATATTTTTTTTTTCAAATAGTCCTAACCCAATAATGAACGAATAAATATACAAGGTAGATTAATCAGAATAAGTCTTATATTAATCAACAACACTACAACTAATAAAAAAAAAAGAAAGAAAAGTATATTAATCAGAGTAAGTCTTATATTTATGAAATAAGTGATTTTTTTTAATTATTAAATAAACCTATTTTGAGTGAAGCCCACTTATAATCAATTTGATAAGAAAGTTTTTCAACTTCAATGATAACAATGCTTTTTAAATGTGTAAATATTATATATTAATTTATATTCTTATCGAAATTTTATGTTTTATTTTTTCAACTTTTTATTTATTAATTTGGTTATTTCTACTCTCCATATATTTTTGTGAAATTTCCCTAAAATTAGTTTAATATTTAATAATAAAAATTTTATTAGATTGATTTTTTAATTATAATATTATTATTTGATATCTGAATCAATAAAATGTTATCTGATTATTTATGTGTTCGACATGTTTGATAGAAATTCCTTACCTGACTTATATTTGAGATGTTTATTTTTTTAAAATTACTTATTTGCCATCCTATAATCACATACACACCATAAAAATAAATTATTTATTTTGGGTAGATAATCCAAAAGTATAAGGTGTGGGCTTTAATTATTCATCATCACTCTCAATCCATCCATTTATGGGAGCATTGGATTGACCAACGGCATTGAATTGAAAAAGAGAAGCGGGAAATGAGGATAAGATGTGGCCGAACGAAGTCAGGAAACAGGCATTTGCGCTTGCGCATAATTGCATGTGGAATACCAACGTTTGACATGATTTACCCACACATATAATAATGTACAATCGTTTCATTTTCTATGCTTCACTTCATTTTCTTTTACTCCACAACACAATACAAAACAGAGCAGAGAGTGCTTGAAAAAGTGAAACAACAATGGCCACGTTGAAGGTGCCTCAATCTGTTCCCAATGTATCCGAAGACTGTGAGCAGCTCCGAAAAGCCGTCAAAGGTTTCATTCTTCAATTCATGTTTTAAATTTGTAAATTAACATTAAACACGTTATTTGATGCCTTCTTGCGCTTTTCTAGTCATATTGTGATTTCATCAGTGATTGTAAAGGTAACAATAAAGGAACGTGTTGTTTATTTGTGAAGAGATCATTTGTAGATTGAAAGACAGAGTAGGATGATCCTAAATACTCTATTGATTAAATAGGAATAGTTAATCGAAGACTTTTCAAGTGATACATGATAATATGTTGTCAGTTATTTAATTCAGGGTCATGTTTTATGATCATGCTTTTCCAAGTTATTTCAAAATCATGCCGTTTATAGATTGTGATTTTGCTTTCGGTTTTGAGGATCGTGTTGTGGGGTATAGATTCATTGATTGTGTTTTTGGTTTACCAAATGTAACTGTAGGTTGGGGGACTAACGAGGGGCTGATCATATCCATCTTGGCTCATAGAAATTGTGCTCAGAGGAAGCAAATCCGAGAAACTTATGCCAAGACCTTTAATGAAGATCTCCTCAAGGTCTTAGACAAAGAACTCACCAGTGATTTTGAGGTCAGTGCAGGAATAGAGTTTTTCTCATAATTACACAGTTCTCTCAATAATCTAGTATCGTTTGGCGTATTCACTGGATCATGTATCACATGTTGGGTTCTCTTTAAAGTAAAGGAGGTCTTCTGATAATAATGTAAAAAGTGATGAAACGTGTATATGTACCCGTAACATGTACCTGGTAGGATGGTCGTGTCCTTTCCATTCATGAGGATGTTCCTACTATGGTGTTTGTATGTATACTTAATGAGCATCATTCAAGAGATTGTGGCATACACTGGTTTTGTCTGAGTTTTGATTAATTTTGAAATTTAAATACACACTTCAAGTTAAAGCCTGGTTTGGTCAAGAAGTAATGTAATAAACTGAGTGAGTAACTGGGGAGCATGACTTGATGCCAAAATGTATGATAACGAAAATTGATAATAAACTATTCCGTAGGAATAATAGGCATGTCTTTTATTGATTGGTTGAAACTAATGTGCACTTTGAAATTTCTACTCACTAGAGGCTGGTTCATCTTTGGGCACTTGGTACTTCTGAACGTGATGCATTTTTGGCAAATGAGGCAGCTACAAAGTGGACTTCAAGCAATCGGGTTCTGGTGGAAATAGCCTGCAGTAGGTCCTCTGAACAATTGTTGGCTACGAGGAAGGCTTATCATGCTCGTTATAAGAAGTCTCTTGAGGAGGATGTTGCACATCACACAACAGGAGACTTCCGTAAGGTACTGATTCTTGAGCCTAACCTTGTTATAATTTGAAATAAACATTTTAGAGTCCTGTTTTATTGTTATGAATAAGATGATTTTGCATTATTTCCCCATCAAGCTGGTTCTCAGGAGTGTTTCTTTTTCTGTCCGCAAATAAACGTGTATAAAATTTAATTGGTACCAGAGGTACCATATAAAAACATACAAACAATACATAGGATCTAAACAATGAAACCTTTTGTTCGGTCTAATTATTTAGACATTCCTTCTGTCACCAGATGTAGAATCTTGAACCAAATTTTTCCAAAGTTAGAACTGAAATTTTATTTTGTATCTATCATGAAGAATCATTTGAACAGTATTTGTGGTAATATAACTGAGTTTTTCTCTCACTCTCTTTCACTTCAAAAGGACAAAAATTAGCTGACATTTGTTTTCTTTAGCTCCTACTACTTCTGGTTAGTACTTATCGATATGAAGGAGATGAGGTCAACTTGACCCTGGCCAAAACTGAGGCAAAATTACTGAATGACAAGATTTCAAAAAAGGCTTATAACGATGACGACTTCATCAAGATTTTCGCTACAAGAAGCAGAGCACAGATTAATGCTACTCTGAATCACTACAAAGACGATTTTGGAAAAGATATCAACAAGGTAACAGGCTCGTCTTACTTTACTCTAAATTCCTCGTATGTTTCCTAATTTCCTTTCTTTCATCTCCCTTTTGTGACTCTTCTAATATGTGAAAAAGAGACAATGTATTTGAGTTGTGCACCTCACTTCTTACTTAGTCTTGAAGTTTTGGCAGCACCCCATTTGTGTTATGAAATCTGATTAGACTGATGTGCATTTTGTAAGCCCATATTGTATTGCAGAACCTGAAGGCTGATCCAAAGGATGAGTTCCTGGCTTTACTAAGAGCAACTGTGAAGTGCTTGATCAATCCTGAGAAGTACTATGCGAAGGTTCTTCGTGTGTCTATCAACGGGCGAGGAACCAATGAAGGAGACCTCACAAGAGTGGTGACCACAAGGGCCGAAGTTGATTTGAAAATTATAGCAGAGGAGTATCAAAGGAGGAATAGTGTCCCTCTTGAACAAGCCATTGCGAAGGACACCTCCGGTGACTATGAGAAGATGCTTGTGGCCCTTTTAGGAAAGGACGATGCTTGACATATTCCCTTGTGTGTGGACTTGTGGCAGAGGCTGTCATGGTTTAGTGGTTCCATGTGGTGTTTTGGACCATTATGTCTTCCTATCTTGAATAAAATAACTTGGCCTCACTTGGGTGGGTCTTTGAAGCCCCTACAATTCAGTGCCGAAAAGATACATGGAATAGAAGTCATAGAAACTTTTTCTTGCACTTTCCTTATTATCGTTGGCAATACATGTGTGACTCAGATTTTGTAAATCCCCGAATGACTTGGGTCACTTTTCTGAAGTTAAATAAATATAGATTTTGTAAATCACGAATGACTTGGGTGAATTTTTGTTTTTTTATTCAAAAACTGCTTACTCGTTCAATCAAAATATTATATATATATATATATATATGATAAAAATAATTTTGTAAAATTAATTTAATTAGCACAAAATTATTTTAATAATGAAAATAATAAAAAAGAATTAAAATAAATATTTAAGGGAAAATATTTAAAAAATTTAACAAAAGCCTTATGTTAACAAAATTTCATTTTAATTATACTTTATAAAATGAATATTAAGAAAGAGCAACATAAGCTAATCTAACCATTTAGATCAATAATTTTTTTTGGTAAAAGTACATGTTGGGATTGACGTGTGAAGTCTCCATAAAAATGATTCAAAATAGTTTCATCTCAAATATAGATGACGAATCTATGTCAAATCAAACATGTACCAAAATCTTTTTAAATTTGTTAAAGTTAAAAAACTTATAACCATTTTATTTACTTACAATTTCAATACAAGTCATAGCAATTATCTTCTATTTTACTTTTATTGCAATATTTATCCTCTTTTTAGTAGCATTGTTTATTATTAGGCATTAGTTTATATAGTTTTCCTTTTAGGAATCTTATTAATTTTCATGAATTTTTGCTGGAGAATTAAAGTTTGAATACTAAATTTGGAGGAAGCTTTATTATGAATTTATAAATTAATTAAGTATATTTTATGGTAAACATACATAACTTATTAGATATGTACCATATTCTATTACTATTAATTAATTTAGTTAGCAATGACTAAAACACTAAATTTTGACGTGAAACTTTAATGGTACTAATAAATAAATTAAAGACATCCTTTTCCCTTTTAGTTTTAAATTTACAATCGATGATTTTTTTCAATACTTTCACCTAATCTACAGAAAATATTTTTTCAATTATTTATTAATTTAAGATTATAGTTTTATAATGCATAAGGGCAATATCTGATAAAATTCCTCTATATATGATATGGGACTTATGTGAGAACAGAAGTTAATCTTAATTATAAAATCATAATGAATAATTAAGTTTTTTAATTAAATTTAATTTTAATTATTAGGCTAAATTATATTTTTTAGTCATTTAACTTATTTTTTAATGTTCAGTTTAATCCTTAAATTTTTGAAATTGTTATTTTTTTTTCTGTACTGATGAAAAACGTTAGAAGAATGTAATTTAATTGTTATATATAAATTATTCAATTACTTTTGTACTGACAATATTTTTCAAAGGAGAAATAATTCTTGTGGGATGGACTATTAAAGGTCTTCTCCTTCAAATTATGTTTTTTTTATAACCAAAATAAATAAATTAGACTTTAAACTAATCATTAATATCTATTTAACGTATTTATATAATATTTATAATTTATTATTAAATACATCATATTTATATTTATTTAGTGTATAAATTCTTTTTATAAAAAAATTTATTAAATGTAATTTATTTTCTATTGAACACAATTTTTTTAATATAAATATAATATATTCAACCTATTATAAATGTTTTTTAAAAAAATGATATTTATATATATTTTTGTTATATTTTAATATTATTTCTTATTTTCTTTTAATGGGTATGGATTAGAATGTGTTTGCATGTTAGAACAAAATTCTTTTGATTTTTTAGGTGATTGTTGAACCCTTTTCTTTAGTAGCATGGTTAGATTTGGATTGATGTATAATAAGGGTGTGTTTGACTTGGTATTGGGTGTTGGATTTGTGTTAATGCATTTTGTTGCATTTGGAGACATGTTTTTCTATATCTTTAACCTTTTACAGGGTATCATATTTTCTTCCTATAGAAAGAAAGAGCATCAATAGACACTATCTTTTGATAGGGAAAACCCCTTTTAATCAAATTAACAACAAAGATAAAAATTTTAATTATTATTTTTCTTTTGTAAAAAATATTGTAAATAAGAAAACTATTCAATAATTTATTTATAATGAGGAGACGGATTGAATAAATAAATATATTTGTTCTTTATTATTATTATTTTTTTTAATAATCTATAAGTTAAAATGAGTTAATATTTTAAATTATTGGATAAAATAAATAAATAAATAGTAAACAAAATTAACTTTTAAATGAATATATATGGTAAGAAATAAAAATTTAAAAAATATTTTTAATTCTTATAATTATTTTTTAGTAATTTAATATTCTAATATTTTAATTTATTTTAATTATTAAATTATAAGAAAAATGAATTATTAGAATGAAAAATAATTTATATTTATTTTTAAAGTAAGTGAATCTTCTGTATATATATAATTAATATGTTTTTTTCTCAATTTTACAAAAAAAAAAAAACAAAATAATTATTTTAAATAATTTAAATATTAAATTAAAATTTTAAAAATTAAAAGTCTAAATTTAAAACAAAAAATAAAGTAAAAAACTAAAAAGTATTATTTAAATTATATGGATTGATAATTTTTTTTTATCGTCTTATTTCTTATCACCTAATATACTTCATTTTATATATAAAGAGAAAGTAAATCATATAAAGATTATAGTGTGAAATGTCTCTACAGTTAATAAATAATAAAATAGTTTTTATAATAAATTCTAAAATTGTTATGCATGATAAACTTTTTATTTTTTTTAATTACGCTATTATTTCCCTATATATCATAATTGTTGGTTTAAGTGTCTTAGATTCTAGTTATCTTTATTCAACTCCTCAAATAAATAAAAAATGTGATATTTATTAAATTTCAATTTTACAGGTCAAAATTATTTTAATTTGCGAATGATATAAAATGTTCAATTGTCATATCTAAAAAAATCCTCAATTGGCATAATTAGAATAGCGAGTACTAAAATTACACATACATGAAAGATTTTATTGAGACAATTAAAATATGAAATACTAGAATCACACACAATTATAACAATTATAGTACATGGAAAATTAAAAGTGTCAATTAAATTTTCTCCAACAATCTGAATGAAAATTTTGTTATCTTTTTTTCTGAAAATATATAAAAATTAAACTCATATATAACATTATGATAAATTTATTGAACATACAGCACAGTGAATCCATTAAATGAAGAAATTATTTATAATTTTAACCATTTTCGTCTCACAAAAGCCATAAGATCTCTGAAATACCCAACCACCCAACAAAACATTATATGAAAATAGAATATCCAGGAAAATCTACAGATAGAAAATAGAAAAATAACATCATATCTAGGATGTACCGTACACCACACATCCATAGGACAACAGAATACTGCAGGATAAACCTGCATTATCTAGAAAACAAAACTTGCCTTTGGAGCTTTCAGAGCTTAAATCAAATGGGAAAATCAGAGGTAGCTCAAACTTGTTTCCGGTAGATTTCGCTCACAGATTCTTAGACATCAAGTAGGCATACATACAACATATGCTAGTGGCCAAGGCATAATAAAAGTACAAAACAAAGAAGGACTTAATTATGAGAAAAGTAGTAAAAAAACTCAAGAGAACAACAACATATCTTGTCTAGCTGCCCGTCATTCATCCCTTATTAAGTAGGTTCTTCGAGAAAATCCTTTTGCAATAAGGGTTTGTGCGCAAGATTTTGTGGGGTCGAACTGCTTCCACTAGGGATGTATGCAGAGAATTCTGTATCAGAAAAAATATACAAGAAAAGGAGCATCACAATACTGAAATGAATAATACAGCATGATATCGAGGTAGAGCTATTAGTGAATGCGAGAAATGATAGTAATACATTCTTTATCATGAGTTAAAATTTGAAAGTCACAAAATTTTGTGAGTTTCACTTTTAATCAACTAGTCTCACCTCATAATTTCATATTTTTTAACTAAGAAAGTGGTAAGATAAGTGTGATAAAAAGGGGTGTTATTTGCACTCTTCTCGTGAGAAATTCATGAAGGATTCTAATAACGCACTCTGATTTTTTTTTTTTTTTCAATAGACGATTTACTATTCCCTATAATTCATGAATTCTACTAAAGAAAGTGAATCTCATCTTTTTTAGTGATTCTTTTATAAATTTCAATTAATAATAGTAAATAGTATATGTTTGGAAATGTATTACAAACACTGTATATTGAGTTTCAAACCTTGGTCACTCCGAGAGCACGTTGAACAACATAGTTGGCATATGGGTCTGCTAGTAATCGCTCAAAGTGAGGAAAAGATAACATTTCTTGGACTATTCTGGACCTGCTCTCTGAAATATGCATGAGACATTTTTCAACCACATGACTGCTAAATTTTTGCATGGAAAGGTTTACGTAGTTCCCTTTGAACTGAGAATGCAGCTTGGATGAGGCACTTGGGATCTCCATCTCTATAATATACTGAACAACGTAATTTCTACAATGCAACATAGTGAAAAGGTTGCTTTGAGAGACTGATAGATTAGAATTTTAAAGTAATAAATAAACAATTAATCCAAGATGTAAAATAATCAAATGCAAACACTATGGTTCAGAATCTTGGTTTCAATGTTTTGTTTATCTATGATTCGTGTGTCACAGATGAAAGCTAAAATACTAATACAAATGGAAAAGAAATGAAGTTGAAATACCTCGCAGCAGTAGGAAGAATTTTAATTTACTCATAATTTATGGAAGAACACTATCCTAAGAACAGGAGAAATCCAATCTAAACCATTCTAAAAATTGATTCATCAAGATTTTCCATTTCAGTGGAATAATCTCTGATTTTGATTTTAGGGATGTCTTAGCAAAGTTTCACTGAAACAAGTCAGGTTGTTTCTTTAGTTAGATAATCCACATGATTTCTTTGGAAGTAGATATCTACCGAAGAAATTCTAACTTTGTATATTTTAGTTTATTCTAAGGCCTTGGCATGACCTGTCTACCTTCCCAAGGTCCCTAATCCTTAAGAAATGACATACACACTTAATCTTTCCTAGGAGCCCAACTTAACCCCATTTTGAATTAACCTCAAACCAACCCACACCCTTAAACTTTTACATATATTCAATTTAAGGATATGCACTAAATCTCTTCTCACATATTTAGAAGAAGAAAAAACTGTGAATACAGCAAAAGGATTATGGAATAAAAAATTATATGTTCCAAATAGCTATAAATATTGGTCAAAAGTACTACGTGTTATCCCACATTAAGCAATGAGAGGATTTATTAAATCCAAAAGTTCAAAACTTGTGTTGTGGCATCCTAAATTTAGACCAACAAATATGAAGGGTATAAATATCAATCAAGGATAGTAAGCCTGGTTTAGTGATGAAATTTTAGGAGTAAAAAATGGCTATATATTTACAGGTTCAAGGTCAGTCTAATTACCCAAATGGATCTTGAGCAAGAATAAGCGCATGTCTACATATTTCCTTTATCAACTTATCTTGGTACTTTCCGGTGGAGTAATCAATGCAACGTTGTAGTACGCAACATCCATGTTCATGAGTAGCTATGTCAACACAGAAATTTGTAGCAGCATCAAAAATAAACTGCAATAAATGATAGAGAGAAACAAGTATGATGAAAGTTCATAATTAGTTTCAATCAAATCAATAGGTTTAAGGGGAAAAAAAACAAAATTATGAATCGGATGTTTTGGCACGTGCACAAGCTTGAGAATTTGCAAATCCACCATAAAATACATTTCTAGAAAGCTCTAAAATAATATTTCCTTTATGTTTATCTACATTTGAACTCGAAAGAGATTTCTGGATATCTTCTCACAAGACTTTTATCATTAAGGATTTCAGAGTGCATTGAGTTTGGTTCTCTACCATCACCTAAAAACCATAAGGATTGGTCACTTCGCAGTACGTATCTTATACTTATCGTGCCAAGTAGTACATAAAACAGATACATTTTAATGGCAACAAGGTAACTATTTTAAATTATTAGAGGATGACGCAATGTACTTAATCAAGTTACTGAAACAATTGATGTGTGAGGTACGAGAGCTCACACTAGAAGCTAAAACTTCACTTAATGAAACCATTTTGTCGGACTTTAATGAAACAGGAATGCCATATGCTCTAAGTGGTCGAGGCTATTTTGTGCTATGATGATGATGCCAATCAAGATCTGAAATGATACCTCCATACAACTTGGAGAACAAAATTTTAGATTAAATATAAAATCTCAATGGCTAAATTTATTGTAAGTTTATTTTCCCTTTATTCACTACATTGAAATATAGTTCTTCCGTATTGTTCAATTAAATGTATGAGGACAAGCATTAGTTGTCCACTTTAAAAGTAACACATGAAGCAAAAGAAAGAAGTGTTATACCTCATTATCTTTACAACTAAAGTATTGCAAGCACCGTTGTATAACATGATTTCCATTCAGATCCTTAATAAGATCAAGAAAATCAGGTTGAATGGCAGACCTCAGCAATGCAATTTGATTTCTAGAGTTGACAGTCGCAATCAACTTCTGAACCACCCGAGTCCTAATACAACAATGTTATCAATTCAACATGTCAAAGAGAAAAAGAAAACATGTGCATTATGATATAGAAAAATACAATGTTTCAGTTCAAAGGGAGGATACTATACCCGTGTGTATTGAAAGAGGTTTTGAGAAGTTGCCCTGGTTCTTTAGTCAACATTGACACAATCTGCAATCTTTCATCTTCTGCACACACATCAATCAACTTTTGCACAAGGTAATTCCCAAAAGGGTCCATCATAAGCTCAACAACATCATCTATAACTCCATTAAACACTATTAGTGCATCTTCAGAGGTGCCTTCATCAATCATCCTCTGTAGGAAACGACAACCGTTCTGATCCTTTGCCAGGTGGTAAATGTAACCTTGGAACTTAACCAAAAGACCAAAATTGAACAGCAATGCCCGCGGAGAAAGAGAAACATCACATGCAAGAATGCCATTCTTTTCATGTCTAGTAGGAACACGAGAAGAAATTAATTGAATTTCATCTGCCACTGCGTGAGCTGGCGAAGGTAAACTCTCTCTGTAACCCCTCAAAGAATTGCACCCTCTACCACCAACACAACATTTTACATCCTTCTCTTGCATGATAAAACCACCATCACATTGAAACGCCATAGGGTCCTCTCTAGAATGGGAAAATTCACCATTGGGGGCTACAACGATCCTTGTTGGTGCTCTTTCTTTCAACGCAGGGAAAAAATGCGGCGATTGAGTGTCCACGTTCATAGCAAGCTTGGGTTGTTGCATCATGGGTTGACTTTGAGAAAACATAAAGGGACTCCTCACATCACAATCCATTCCAAAAGACCCTCTAGCATGAAACGGGTTCTGCATTTGAAGGTTTCCATAACAAGTGCTCCTTCTTTGGTTAGACTCCATGGAGGGTCCAAAAGTGTGTTCCTTCACATCAGAAGAAGCCGTCACACCCCAAGCAGACCATGGGGCACCCCTTTCTTCACCAAGATGTGCATATCCATCAAAAAAATTACAAGGTGTATGTGAGTGTGAGAGTGAGTGAGAGTTTGACTGTGAGTGTGGGAATGCATGTGTGAACGATGAGTCCATAACATCAACACCATATCCATGTCCATGTCCATCTCCGATGGTTTTGTTACCACCGTTCCCTTGTTCACGAAAAAAACTCATTCTAGCAAAATCATTAGACAGCAAGACATCAACATCATGTTCGTGGTTGATCATGTTGTTCTCGCGCCACATCGGAAAGGAATTGCTGGGAGCAGTGGAAGGTTGTGGCATGACGTTGGCATGGTGAAGATGAGGAAACCCGTTCAACCAAGCTCCAAACTCTTCGTTTCTCATGGCGTAGTTTTCGGATATTCTGATGAAAGGGAGAAGAGAGAAGAGAGAAGAGAAGGGGAATGGGAATATAAAAGGGGGGCGTGGACAGGTGTCAGTTGTGGTGGGTTAGGTGGCAAACTGTAGGTAGTAGTGTGGTGTTTGAATCCACCCGTTCCGCGAGAATAGTTGTTCCCTTTCGGGAGAAAGTGAAGGAGAAAGAATCGCAGAAAGAGGTTTTTGATTTATGATTGGGTTTGACAGAGTAGTGTGTGTGAGTGAGAGAGTGTGTACGGTTCACACAAAATCGGCACCACACTGCACAAGACACAGGGGTGTGTGTAGATGCAGATGCAGGTGCAGGTGGAGCTGCAGGGACATAACAACTTCTCTTTTGTGCCATTTAAGACACTCTCTTTGTTTGTTACACTTTCAACAAAAGCTGTTATTTTGAGATTTCAAATGATTCAATCATTTGACACCAAATACTGATTTTTAAAATAATAATTCACTTAGAGTTTTTTTTATTAGAGTTTTTTTTATTGTTTGCAAATTAATTTATGTATGGAGAGAAAATGATAAAATGTTTTAACTTTTAAAATTAAACTCTTTAATATTCTAAACTTTAGTGAAACAAACAATTTATAGTATTTATTATTTACGAGCTAAAATAATTATTAGTGTTATATTCAAAACATAATGAATGCAAATATAAAAATAGAAAAAAAATGGAAACAGTGTTTTATTGTAATTAGAGACAAAAGAAGGAAAACTACTTTGTATAAATATATATATATATATATAACATATTTTAAACTACTTTGTACTTAAAATATATTTAAAGATGAATTTTATTATATTTAAGGAATATTTGCATAATAAGTATTATTATCTTTTTTGTAATAAAAGGTAGATTATATTGACAACAAATAAGTAGCAAAAAAATATAATTTTTAAAAATAAATTATTATATTCTAAACTCATCTAGCTTTATAGCTTTCTTAAAATTTCATAACATACTACATATAATTGACTTTCATTATAAATAACCAATATTTTTTATACGAGTAACTCTTAAAATAATAAGATTTAGGATTTATAATTTAAAGTTTATAGTTTAATAATAATATGAAGAAAATAGAAGAAATTACTACCTCTATCTGTATTCACTTATTTTAGTCATATGACAATTCATATAAATTTTTCTTCCAAATATATTCGATGAATATTTTATTATTATTATTATTATTATTATTTTATTTTTTTATTTTGTTTGAATTGTATTAATGTATGAAATAACGTCTACAAATGCAATGAAAGAGTTAATATATTTAAATACAATTAATAATGAAAAATTAACGTTCTAAAATATTAAATAAAGTTTAACTGTCTTCTTTGGTAGATATAATATCTGCAAATGACATAAATTGAAAATAATTGTTTATAACTACTTCAATTTTAGAACATTTGGTGTTTGGCATGAACCCTAGCTTCAAAACTTTTTTGCATATGTGATTGTTAAAGATATAGTCTTTTTTTTAAGTAAAATAATTTACATAAAAATTTAAAACGCCCACCGTGGGGCTCGAACTCACGACCACAAGGTTAAGAGCCTTGCGCTCTACCAACTGAACTAGACGGGCAGACATTTTAAGTTTTACATACTAAAAGTTTGTAGTATTCTGCAATACACTATGGGCTTCAATTGACATTAACTTTAGTTGTTTAATATTTTGTTTTTATTTCAATTATTTATTTAAGTTTATTAAATCTTTATTATGGAGTAACACAAAAACTATGAGTTTGGAGAATGTTCTTTCGAGAGTAATTCTTTGTCTTTTAAATTATGACATATCATCTTCAATTGTAAATTTTAATTTTAATTTTTAAAATAATTGTAATTCTTAATCAATACTTTTACGTTTTTAAATTAATTGGATATTTCATCTTTGTGAATGATTTTTCTCAGATATGTTTAATTTATATTTTCAAAATCTACCTTAATTTTAATAAAAAAAATACTTTTTATACTTTTCCTCTTTCATTATGGAAAAGAATATTAAAAAAAATAAAAGACCGTTATTTGAAATTCTGATATTGTATTTCCACATTCTTACGTGAAATATAATAACTGTATTACAAGATTAAAGTTACCTTTAATATTACTCCACTTTTATTTTAAATTTTTTAAATTGCTAAATAACAGTGAAGCATATTCACAAAAATAACATTTTAAGATATTAACTTCTTCACAATGTAATTTCTAAAAAAATAATTATGTACAGTGATACAAACCGTATCTAAATATTTTAGATGTGTCTTTTGTAGGACAGATGCATATTTTTCTTGAAGTATTTCTACCATCTTATAAAGAACTTATTAGATAGAAAAATAAATATATTTAGTGTTTTAAAAATATAAACACATTCAATTTTTATTATAAAAATTAAGATTAATAGAAAGATGTTGTACAAGAATTTAGAACGCTTCACTTACTGCCTCCATTTCTGATCCTTAGTTTAGTTGCTTTTAACCTTTTATTTCTGTTTCTAAATTTGGTTGTTTTCCATTTCTGATCCTTAGTTTAGTTGCTTTTAACCTTTTATTTCTGTTTCTAAATTTGGTTGTTTTAATTTTTCAAGGTTTAATCGTGCTTTCTTTTTCAATTATACCGTATATATAGTGAAGTAAATGATAAAATAAACATAATGAAGCAATTAAAACCATTTCTTAGAGAAATATTAATGGCTCTGATTTTTATTATGTACTTCCAGAGGAGCGTTAAGGAAATTGTATTAAAAATAGTACATAAAAATCATTTATAGAAATTTGTAAACCAATAAATAAAAATATTTACGAACTCCTCAGTATAATATATCAATTACATTAGCCAAAACAAATAAATCTACTTTCAGTGTTATCCAACCTATTACAGTTTACAAAGTCGAATTATTCCCTCAAAACAGTGGAAGATAAAAACTATGAAAGCGTATACTGTTTCGTCTATAACTGTACATGTATGATTCAAGCATAAAATTGATCAAAATGTAGTGCCGAAAAATTCTTCACCATGTGGTATATACCTGAAACCTATCTCTCTTGGGACATAAAAATCTCATTTGGCTGTACTGCAGACCTGCTAAAATTGTGATGTGCTTTTAACTATTCTTTGGAAAATGTCAACTGCCGGTAGAGTAGTGTGTTCTCTTCACCATCAAGATCGCCATCACCATCATAGTCAGCAATAGACAATTCTTCTGACTCAAACTCTTTATCCATGGCTAAACCACCTGATTCAATTAACTGCATCTCTGATTCTATTAAAGCCTCCATCTTCGCTCGTTCCCTGTCTCTTGGATATGTTCTATAAAGTAATGTGTAGATTATACAGCAGAGAGCCATTGGGATTCCTATTGCTGTGTAAAGAGACTTAGCCAATGATGCAGCATTCTCTCTGTCTGTTAAAATCTCTTGAGACTCACTAGATCCTTTTGGAATTGGCTTGTATCCATAAACATGCTGAGCCAAAATCCCCACTGCCGGAGGAGCAAAAGATGATAATATAGACTCAAAAGATCTATCCAAGGCATATACACTTGTTCGGGATCTCTCTGGAACTATCTCTGCAAAAATTGGACTAACGTCCATAGAGTGGACTAATTAAGCCACGCATAAACATATAACTTGAACAATCTTTTCTACAATCACACAGCGGTCTTTTTTCAGTTCTAGATCACCACAAAAGAAATAAATTATGCTATGTTTACCACTCTCTTTCTGCCATAGACACATGCAGAATTGTTTGCACCAAAGTAAATAAAAACTTGTTCGGGATACGTACAAAACCAATAGAATATTTAATAACATTTCAGAAAGTGAATTGAAAAGCAAATTTAAAAAAAGTTGAACTTATTAGGCTGTTAAATATTTAGGGCTATTAATGGTACCCATTAGTAACCATATTAAGATGGAAATCATTCCAAGTTAGGTGCCACTAGCCTAGAAAGTAGAGAGGACTTTATGCTGGTACCTACATGTGTTTAACCAATCAGCAACGTAGTGTAGCATAGAATCATCTTAACAAAAGTTGGAAGGTGTGAAAGATATTGCAAGAATGTTTATAGCAAATACTATACCAAATAAGGATAATTAATTGGAAAAATAATTAGCAGACAGACAAACTAAAGGTTAGTTTGAGATATGTACTTATTTGTAGCTGGAGCATTCCAAGATATCAAGAGCCCCATAATGATTAGAACTAAACCATGAGATATTATTGTGGAGGGATCATCTGGCAAACCAAGCAAAAGAAGTGCTGCTAAGGGGATTGCTGATCCAGAGCTTATCTGTGCCAGAATTATCCTCCCAGAATTTGGAAGATGCTTGGAGAGAATATCTCCCATCTTACCTCCAAACAATCCACCAATAGAACTGGCAACCACGAACAGACCTATGAGGAAAGCAGTTTTCTTATGGGAGAAGCCAATAAGCTCTAACCACATCGGTGCGAATGATAAAGCAGACCAGGGAAAGGAGCCAGTGACACCCTGTGCAACAATAATCTGAAAAGACGAAATCTTCAAAACTGACTTGGACTCCTGAACCAGATCTTTCACTTCAGACCAAAATGTTTTATTTGGAGATTGCCTCCTATCATTTGTACCGTTATTTGAGAAGTGTGGATCATTGGCAAAGAGATACACTAAAACACCTACTATGATGCTTATTAATCCAACAATGTGAAAGGAAATTCTCCAACCAGGGATTCCAAACACTGTTATTGGAGCTATCAACACTGAGAAGAGGCCACCAATAATTGAACCAACATTGCCCGTTAGTTGAAGCCATCCGAAAGCCATGCCACGATTGCTATCGTCAGTTGAGTCAGCAACAAGAGACTGGATTGCAGGTGCTACAAGCGCAAGGCCAATCCCATTAAATGCTCGTGATAAAGCTACCTATAATACAATGACTTCAAAGTTCAAATGAATACAATCAGCCATATAGCTACAATAGCATAACAGTTATACTGACATTGCTTCAAGAACTTCATACGTTTGCTTACTGCCTAGTACAAAAGGAAAAATTCCAATGAACAAAAACATGCTTTCGGAAATTAGAGTAGTTTTTAATGCTATTTTTTTTTAAGGCAAGACATCACAATAACTAGGTTGGCACCGGAGACAGTCTTGAATGCTAATTTCATATACATTTTTGAAGCACACTTTAGTGTAATAAAACAAATTCTCATAATTTCTGCTCTTCTTATCTTGTAACATGCAAAATATGGTTTGACGTTCTTTCCTTTCATCTTCACCTTCACCTTCACCTTAAATAGTACTAAACCTCTTGGTTTTACTTATTTTCTCACAAAGAGAGGTATCATACAGTTTATCAGTTATTTAGAATTATGGTAGCAAAGACGGTACCTGATATAACAAAAGAAAAATTATAAGGTGATATCCACAATTCAATACTTTCACCAAAAGTTTGAGGCTTAAAGTCGAGACAAACTTCCATTCACAGGGAAAAAACTGAATTAACAAAAGACAAGCTAAAATTATCTCAGATTCTGTTTAGATAATTTTTTTCAGTGAACACTTATAAAAAAAAGTAAAATAAATTGAATTTCTCCCTTTAACTAAAATAACCTTATGAACTTCTCTTTTCTAACTTATTAAATTATCTAACTTATTAAAGTGTATAAACTAATTTTAATTTATTAAAAGAAGTGACCTCGTTTTCTTCTATGAAACTTTCTATCCAAGACAAGGTCTGGCCTACTTTGCAATTCCCGAGAACCACATGCCCAAACTAGGTTCCTCCAACTAATAACAATCGTTGACAAGATATTGAAGAAAACATCATTCCAACACATTCATGATTTGTCATGCATCTGAGCTGATTTGCTAGAGAAAGACCTTATTACAAATTCTACTACCCTCACTATCCTAATTTAGAAACACTCTTCTCGTTCCTATAAATTAAAGAGTCGCAACTTATATTGTAAGAAACGGCGGTGACCTGGGAGAAAGTGGAGGAGAATGCAACGAGGAAGGTGGCGGCGGCCCAGAGGAAAGCGCCGAGGGCGATGACGTGGGCGCGGTTGTGGCGGACAGCGAGGTAGGCGGCGATGGGGTAGCAGGAGGATTGAACGATGGACCTGAAGAGAGTGAGGGAACCGAGGCCGGTGGGATCTGTGTGGAGCGCCGCTCCCACTTCCTTGTACACTCCCGGAAGCAGTGACTCATCCGCCCTCTCCATTATCCCCGCCAGGTTCACCAGCATCAGCGTGGCCGTCTCTCCCTTCATCTCCTCCACTCGCAATTGACACTTCACAATTCACAAACACAAACTATGCTTCATTCTATTCGTTCTATTCCTGAACCAACGGTGACGGTGATTATGATGTCAGTTATTACTTTTCTTCTTGACTCGTTGTCCCTCTTCCATGTTCCAAGTTCCACCCTAACGTAATACTTCGGTTCAGTGCCACGTGGCGGTGCTTGAGATGTGCCAGCGAGGTGTTTTTGGGATACGTGTAAGATGCACAGAATGACAAGGCAGTTGGTCAATCCTTCGCAACTTTATTCCCTGGTATCATTCTTTATTCCTTTTTCTCTCTCAATTTCTCTTTTCAATGCTTATCCACTACTCTTTCTTTTTTTCCTTCTAAAATTCATCCTCTGGTACAACGAAGCTTCTTCTCCCGGGACCCGGTAAGGGTTTGTCATGGGCCTCACGATGGACCGGAAAGCCCAGTAAGCAGAGGCCCACATGACATGTTGCTCCTAATAGTGATGTCGATCCTATTAATAGTTGATAATTTAGTATCTATCAAACTTAGAATAAAAAAATTGAACCACAGAAAAAACTTTCATTCCATAAATTATCTTAGAATTATCTCAACCAATTGAATGATAAAAACCTCACAAGAACGCATAAATATAAAAAATGATTAAAATTCATATTTGAACCAAGAATCAAATAAGTCATAGAAATGTAAGATAACAATATAATATTCTTTAGAAAACAACTAGAATCATAAAGAATTCATGAATCAAATTATATGACCCATTTAGATTCTTAAACCTCTCGTCAAACACAAGAAAATAAGAAGAATAATTACATATTAAAAGATGGAAAGAGATTAGAACACGTAAAACATATTATTTCGTATAGAGAAAAATCATCACTTGAATTAAGAAATACGAGATTTAAGAAAGAGATTTGTATCTCTCGATGAAAAAACTCTCCACCACAACGAGAGAAAATATTCTGTAATTTCTTATTTCTTCAACAAATGAATTTACAACATACATCGCACCTGTTTAAAGATAACCATGAAAAAAAAATGAGTTTTTAAGAGAATTATTAGGTGATTGTTTTTAATATTAGACTATGTTGTTTTCAGATTTAGTTTATGTTATTTTCTAAACACTTTTGTAGCCTATTCTTGGATACAAACATTTTAAATCTATGAATTTTATTCTAAAAACCAAACAAAATGTTTTAAGTATAAACCATTCTAATATTAAGATAAGTTTATATAGCTTTTATTAATTCACTCTTTTAGCTTAAAATTAATTCTTGAAAGATTAAGGTATATGTAGTGGATGAAAAATAGAAAATGTAGTAATTGGAGGAGGAAGCATTTGAATTGATAGAGAAGAGTTTGAGTTAGTGAAGGAAGAAGATATTAGGAAAAGTGGTAACACTTTCACTTTATTAAGGAAAAAGTATTAAGAAAAGATGGAGGTATGAGAAGTGGGGTACAAGTGGGGTTAGGAAAAGCATTCCTGGTTGGTTGGGGGCTGACAAAGATAATATCTTTGATCTTCCTGTCTCAGATCCTCATGAACTCAAGTTATTTATAAATCTCTTTTATAATCAAATTTCCTTATACTACATATGTAAACTCCACATGTCGATCATTTACGCATTCTTTTCTCTCAAACAATGCCACAAATTACTAATATTAGGTAAATCTATTAAAATATGTGTTCCTAGCACTTCTCATAAAATCTATTATAAGGGAAGAAGAACATGACTAATGAGGAATGAAGAATGCAAAAGTTTCCAAGAAAATAAAATGGTAGACGAAACAATGAAAAAAAGTTCCTACATAGGAAATAAATTATTAGAATGTGAGAATTTAAAAATAAAATAAATGATTATTTAGGTAAAAATATATTTGTTGAGTTTGAAAGTTTAGAAAAGTAATTAAAATAAAGAAAGTTTTGTTTTGAAATGGGAGTTAAATGTTAGAAGCATTTAAAGAAGGTTGCGTCAGCTTGAGATATACACTCATCACTGCTTACGTCAAAAATATAATTTCCTTTGATATTTAATTGTTATATATAATTTTGTCTTAAAACAATTTTACTGAATTAAAAAAAAAAATCATTTTATAAATTACTCATAACTTCAACTTTTTAAATACTAAATTCATATTAAAATTTTGACATACTAAATTAGATATAAAATTATATATCAAAAAAACTAAAACTTATCGTTTTCTTTTATATAAACTAAAAATATGAACAACTATAAACTTGAACGGTATAATTTAACTTAGATTATATATACACAGAGAGGTTATATAAGTACATTTATATTTAGAATATTATATTTTGATACGTTACTAATCACTTAATTACAATTTTGGTTCGTAATTTTGTTTACATAATTTTAGTTTATATATTTTGTAAAATATGTAATTTTGACTCTTAATTTCTTTTATGCATTTTTTATTTTTTTATATTAGTTAAATATGATTTTAATTCATAATTTTTTATTTAATTTATTAATTTTTAATGATCCGAATCTTGATTCAATTTTCAGTTTTAAAGATATTTACAATTATACTTAACGTTGACTAATTAAGTATTTTTAGTCTATAACTTGAATACTAAATTAATAGATATTTTAATTCATCATTTTAAAAAGTTATATTTTTTAAGTACAATGATTATTATCTCTCTTGAGCTAGTTTAGCATGATCTTTTCCTTTTTCACTGGGTCGCTATCTTTAAAAATTAAAAGATATTTTTTAATAATAATTCAAGTCTATCTCTTAAATACTTACAAAAATAATTCTTAATTTATTTAAAACTAAGAAAAAGTTAAATATATTTTTTTAATTTTTTTCACCTGCATAATCAAATCTTTTTAAATAAAAAATAAAATAAAATAATGAATAACTGAAATTAATAAATAAAAATTAAAAAAATTAAGAAATAAAAATTAAAAATTTTATAAATATGGAATCAAAATTGTAATTAAGTTAAGTTTAAAATTTTATATAATAAGTGTAATTTTTTATATACTTTTTTGCTGAGCATTATACTTTTTTTACTGAACGAAATTATACTAAAATAAAATAAAAATTATTATGATATTTTACTAATAATAACATTATCACAATATTTTACTAGTGATAATTAGACATAATAATCAGATTGGTGGTAAAAAAAAGGAGTATAATATATTGTGCAACAGCAATAATATCTTATGATCATTAATTTGTTTCATTAAATATATTTAATGTAATGCATAATCCACACCCACTGTCTTAATTATTTGAAAATAAAATAAAGTAACTTTTGATGCACAAGTCAAACAAAACAATTTTATGTACAAATTCATTAGGCAGTATTTTGACTTTGAAAAGTGATTTCTGTTTCAAATCTAAATCACACCAGTTCAAAGTATACACGCAAAAGAAAATTAATTTAGATAGGGAATTTCATACTCTAAATCATTATTATCAGTAATAAAACAATGCAAACTGGTTACTCCATGATTTTGAGTGGTTGGAGGAAAGTTCTGCCAAACTCAAAAGCATTTATTAAAAATAGAGAATATCATACTTCATTTGAAAACTATTTTATTTTAAGTAACATTTATCAATGTTACATACTTAGAAGCATGCTATGGGTTATAAGAAGTTGAAAATAAATAAATAAAAATTGTTAATGATATCCACATAATTAGTGTTATTAACATATTTTAAATAGGAGTTTCTGAGTGAGGGGCAATAATTACTGCATGAGAAAAAAAAAAAGAGTGAGGCAATTCCGAAACTACCTTCTTGTGTGGAAGTGAGTTAAAAGTCCAAAACGACAATAATCGAATCACAACATGGGATGAGGAGAGAAAAGAGAAAAAGAGAAAAAGAAAAGGGTATAAATAGGTAAGCCAATAAGATGCTTGGTTTAAAAATTGAATAGATAGAGGACAAAATGAAAAGTGGAAGAAGCACATGTGGCTACTACTTATGCATATTTATTTTACAGAGGAGAGACATAGAGAGAAGAAAAGGGTGGAGAATGAGATGCAATTAGTAGGAATTCAGCATGTGTTGATTGCAGTGTCACTCACTCTTACACAACATGACACTGAAAACTGAGAAGAACAGAACAGTGTACTGCATAGAAGAAATTGGGGGAGAAAGTAGGAGGAGGGTAGGGGGGATCATCATTGCTAGACACCAGATTATTCTCTGGCATGGACCACCATGATTCCAATACCCCAAGACTCACATGTCACCAAATCCTCACACTCTGTCCTATTCTTTCATATTCCCCTACCCTAATAATAATCCCCTCTTATCATCATCATCATTCTTTAATACCCTTTTTCTTTTCTCATTTCCAATTCCTCTCATCTAATGCAAACATTTCTTTCTCCCTTCTATTCTAATTCAAAAATAGGATTTTTACCCTCCTACCACATAACTCCCCAACCCAACCCAACCAAGTTTTTTCTATCATTCATCCTCACAGACACACTAAAAATAACTTACCAACTCCTATGATTAACAACAGATAACAGTATTTTTAGTTTCTCATAGTTTTATTTTCTGTTTACTCTTTTGTCGGCTTCTTGAGAGTATTTGTAGCAGTTTCTCTACATTTATATGAACTAATTATTACTTAGATTTTTGTCTAACTATCTCCTTGTCTCTAAACTTGGGATCGTCAAATTGGGATTGTCTCTTTTAATTAACAAGTCGTCCACTAGGGCTTGAACAAGTTGAAAGATAACAGATGCTTAGCACCCACTAATATCACAATCATATCATGAATCCATTAATTCAAGCTACCTTTAAAATAGTTTTTCTTTTTCTGGTCTCCGAGGAAAACAAAAACACGAGGGCGTGTGTGGATCACGATCCTTGAGGTTTATTTACACTCTGCCAATCATAGCTGATTGTTATGCGTGTTGCATTGCATCTTTGTACTTTTTATTGTTTGTCTATTTATGGTATCCCTAAGTGTTGTAGCATTATTTAACTCATAACTTCGTTTCTACACGATGATAGTAGCATTAAGGGGCCACAAAAGCACACATAATATTGAACTGTGTCATTAAGAAATGCTTGAATGCATTTGGGAAATTTTCCGTTATTGACAGAAGCCATGCCTGGCACATGTGCTAGTGGCAGATGTTAAGACAATTCTAAATTATTTGGTTTTTTATGGTGAACTATGCCAAAAGGTCAAATTCTGAGGCTATATAATGACATCTATTGTATACTAAATGTGTTGTTAAATGTATTTGCTTCTTTTTTTGTTTCGATTCTGTGCTTAATAACATTTTTATTAGATTTACAACAAAATTAAAGTAAGGTATGAAGAAAACAAAAGCAAGTCTTTGTCTATATATGTCATTATCCATCTAGATTAAGCTAAGTAACTTGTTTTGAGGGAAATCATTTTATAAGCATAGATTTGAACTATTCTTTTTCTTGCTAGAAGTTCACCATTGCTCCAATGAACAAACTATTTGACATGTCATTCAGGTTAACATTTTCTTTGGTATATTTGTCAGAAACATGAAAACCTATACTAGTTAAAGACGACCATATTTTTTTTTTGTAAAAAGATATTGTTAATTTTTAACCTCACCCTTTTTTAGTTTTTTTTCTTTTCTTTTTGTGTACATGATTCTCTAAATACTCCAGATAAAATTTGCCCCTCAGATAATTTTATGAAGTGATAATTTCTTTATGTCATTATATACGGATTGGAATGAAAATGTTTTTATAAAGAAAATTCATATAAAACAGTTTTGCAATCATATGAACATATGTCTTTGATAATGAAATTACATGATTTCACATTGACGGTTTATATTTCATATAGATGACAATTGAATCATATATTTTTCTTTTGGGAAATTCAACTTTTACATGTAGAAGCTATTTAGGTTGTGATATGCATCCACTGCAAATAATATTGTAGATCTAGGAGTTTTGAAGGGCATGGATGAAGCTTTATAATTGTGGTTTGGCAGGTAAAAGAAGCCACTAATCTTGCCACCAATTACTCCACAAGCAAATATCATTCATTGTTGAAAAGTAAGACCAAATACATTAAAATCAAGGAAAGAGTAGCAACACAAAAACGTACGATGGAATATATCTTTCATCTATTAATGGAATATTTTTCTGGGAAATATCTTTCGTTGGCAATGAAATCTGAAAAGTAGAACAAAGCCACCGCGTATCAAGTTCTGCGCGAGAGTGTATGGGGAACTAAAAATCAATTTAAATATTTTAATATTTTTCATCAATTAAAATCTGAGTTTTATTTAATATCTAATTTCAATTTTGAATTTTAACTTATATTCAATGTTTTATTGAAGTAAAGTTTGAGTTTCAATAAAAAAATAACATGAAAACATTTAAAACTCTTTATTTAAGTTTTATTCATTAAAAAACAGAAAAAGAGAAAAAGAAAAATCAAGGCATTACCATATTAGAGTAATTGTCAAATTTTGTAATCTTCTTCCAAAGGTAAAACATTTAATGTTATTTATAGTTCAAATGTATATTCAGTCGCCATAATTGTTATTTATTCAAAATTCTGTACACACACTCGTGTTTGTATAAATAAACTCAGCATCAATAATATAACAGGTTAAACTATATTTTCAGGGACTAATACTCAATAGTAAAAATAAAATAAAAAAATAACTAAGATTCAAGTTTACTTAAAATTTAATCATAGTATATATTATTTGTCAAGAAAGGTTAACATAGTCCAAGACCTACAGGAATGACGGAAAGCAAAGTTATTTTTATATAATTCTTTTTTTCACAATATTTTGCATACAGAAAAGGAGATAAAGATATAGGAAAACATAAAATAAGATTACTAAAGAAATGGAAATAACATAAGAATTATAGAAAAACCAGAGCCACATACTGTTATGAATAAATCATACCACGTAACTAATAGTAGGGCAAGAAAGAAGACATTTTTGCATTAATTTTCATTACCCTTACGTCAAATAACGACCACGGTGGGATTACGAAGCATTGAACGTTCAACAAAACTTGGAAGAGTTCACATTGGAGGGCCACGTAAGAGGTAGAAGAAACAGAAGAGAATGAAAGACGAAGCCAAAAGTTGGGTACAAACCTTTGGAAAATTTCAGATTTGGACAACAATGACAAAGAGAGATTGCACCCAACCTTTCAAACTTGGGACAGCAACTAGAACCCGAAATACAAGGGAGCGTTCTCAGCAACATGAACCTGAAACTTTGCAAACTACAAACACAATCTCTCTCTCTTTCTTTCTTTCTTTCTTTGTTTCTTTCTCTCTCTCTCTCTCCTTTAATCTATGATGCTCCTTAGTTGATGGCAGCACTCAGCCACTCACCGACTTATCTATTTGTGAATAGTATGCTTCTTAATGTTTTCTTATAGCAAGCACTAGACAAGGGTTCGTACGAGGAACAGTTTTTCTTATTATTGGGGATTTTAGCCGCAGATTCGCTTTAGCATTAAACTATTCTAAACTATGGATTCCCAATAATCATAATAATAACCTACTCTACAATATACTCCGATAGCATAAAATTATCACCACCCACCCTTATAATTATCATGATCAGTATCATTATCATACGCTAATCAAAATACAATCATATGCTACAATTAGCTGCCATTATATTTCTGCAATAACATTAAACATCATTTGGTCATCATCGATTGTATTTTTATATATAAATATATATATTAAAGGAAGTATATATTTAATTTACAAATATATCATACATGATTAAATTAATCTCATACCGGCTACTACTTAATTTTTTGACAATATCAAAATATTTAAACAAAAAGGGCGAGAAAAAAGAAGAAAGGAAAAAAAAAAAAAAAGGAAAGGAAAGGTAAGGAAAAGAAAAGAAGAAAGATGTTAGCTGCAAATTCTAACCACCAACACCCACTATCATCAACATCATCATGATCACGATCTTAATTCATTGCAGCATCATATTCTACCATGTAATGATAACAAGTTTCTGTACCGGTTTAGTCTAATCAGAAGAACAAATCCAGGAATCCACGGTACCTTCCCCTCTAGTAGTAGGGTTATTATTGTTGTTATTATTCTGTAAGGTGCTCTTCTCATGGTTCAAGCTAGTGGACGCAGAAGCCACAGAAAAGTTCAACTTGCAGCTACCACCACCATCCAATGACCTTAACGAAACATCTCTTGTTCCTCCTCCTTCTTCGTTAACACTCCTCAGTGGCACCGATAACCCACTTGCAACAAAATTTGCATTATTGTTAACCTGACCATGGCTCATACCCAGATCCTCAATCGATGGTAACTTTGCACCAAACCCTGCATGGCCAAAAGGGTGAAGAGGGGGTGGAGGAGGGTGAAATGCAAGATTGGGGTGGTTCTGCATGGTCAGCATGATGTTTTGTGGGTTATGGTGATAGGGTAAACCCAAATCAGGAGGAAGTTGTTGTTGGTAGTTAATGGGGTTGTTGTTGTTGTTACTAGATGAGGAATTGTTGGTGGTGGTAGTGGAAGCTATAGCATCAACCATGTTATTATAAGGTGATGATGAGGAAGATACAAGCAATGGGTTTTGATTATGATGATGATGATGGTGTACCTTTTGTGGCGAAGGACGCAAAGGGTAGAAAGGACCCGTTGTATTGTCTAAGTGAGAGCTGCTTCTCAAGGAGGATGAGCCAGTGAGAAGATCGAGCCTCCTAGAGTACGAGGAGGAAGCTGAAAACGGGGGTGCAGGGATTCCAGTGAACTCTTGAACCATGGCTCTGAAATTCGAAGTGTCCGTGGTGAGAACCGTGGTTGGTGCTCTCCTTGAAGCCCTGGTTCGCTTCTTTGAGTTGCGTCCAACGTTATTAACCGTTCTACCTGGTTCAACCAAGATTGCCTCTTGTGATCTCGCATTGTCTGTGGAGATGCCTACTTGAGGACCCAGCAAGCATTGGTTTATGTTTGTTGTTGGTGGTGATGACGAGGTAACGTTAATGTTAACGTTAAGTCCTGAAGGGTCGGTGCAATCGGGTTCAGATCTTCGAGGTTGGGAGGAAGATGACGTGGCGGTGTCCAAGTGTAGGAAGGAGTTTGGGTTGGATGAGTTCGGTTGAGAGAGGGCGTGGAGGTAGCTTGAAGAGAGATCAAACAAAGAGGGGTGAGGGTGGTGGTGTTGGTAATGAGAAGAAGAAACAAGAGGGTGTGAGATGGAGCCGAATTGCGAAGGGTGGTTATTAAGGAAGGTTGGAGGGAGCACTGTGTGATCAGTTCGTGAATCGTATTCTTCATCGCCACTTGAAGAGATACTTCCACTATTGCCAGAATCCATAGCTTGCAAATTAAGCAAAAGTGGGGAAAAAAGGGAAAAAGAAGAAGAGGTGAGAGGAAGTAAAAAGGGAAAAGGTTATGGTAGGAAGAGAGAGGACCTTAATAGAAGAGGGGAGGAGGAGGTGCGAAGGTTAGGAAGGTAGACATGGAGGAGGATGATGATGATGATGATGAAGGAATGAATTGTGTGAGTGAGTGGGAAAAATAAGAAACACTAAAGAGGCCTTTTGAAAAAAGGGAAGCGTATCTTTGGATGGAATCCCTGATCTGCACTGCAATGGAAGCAAATCTTTTCTTGCTTGTCTTTCAGTCGGGGGAAAAGGGTTCTTGTTTTCTATAAAAAGAAGAGAAAAAAACGCATAGGCACATGTAGATCTCGCTTATAAGAGTGGCTAGGTAGAGGAGGAGGTGAATGAGGGAGAGGGTGGGGGAGTAAATTACAAAAAGGCCAACCTCGAAGAAGGAGCACACCACATAATAATAATGACAACTTTAGTGGTGTGTGTGGGAGAATTAGGGTTTGAGAAGATGTTAAAAGAAAATGGAAAATGAAAAATGAAAAAGGGAAAAGGGGTTGGTTATTTAAGCTTTGTGTTGGTGGTGAGAAAAAGAGGGGGTTTAGAAGATGAAGAAGATCCTCTGGAGAGTGGAGGGTGGGGTAGGGATTGGGGGGGAAGAGAGAAAAGAGGTGGTGGCGGTGGCTGGCAACGGGTCAAACTCAAAGTGAATGGTGAGAGGGACAGTGTGAGAGGCAGGGGGTTGTGAATTTGAAAGCCCGAAAAGGATGTCTTATGTGTTATGTGTTGTGTGGATGCAACTATGCAAACTTTTACCCAGACAAGGCGAAAAAGCTATCCACACATCAATTATTTTACTCATTAATAAATATTAATAACCTCTTTCAAATTTATCACAAAAACTGAAAGGGAAAGCAGAACCAAATAACATTTACAAGCCAAATTGCCTCTGCTCACACAACCCAAACCATCATCATTCATTCCTCTATCAAATTCTATTCCTTTTATTTTTCACACCATAATTATTCCTTTTTCTAAACTCCATTTCACTTGATAGATTTTTTATGTAAGATTCCAACGTGCTTAAATTTCACCCTTATTACATGTGTTTGCTCAAAAGCAGACACTTCATACACCTACCTATCTGAATTTATTTTTTATTATTTTTAAATAATATTAAATTTTTTTTTTAATATGTCTTTATAATCATTTAAGATGATTAATTTGATATGAGAGTCTAAAAGAAAATAATGAGTGCAGTGGGTGGCTTAAAAACCAATTAAAAGATAAAGTTATCTAATGAAATCTGCAGACTTTATTATTGTTGTAGAATATATTATTAAAAAATACTAATCATTGAATAAGTTAAACCTTTTAATTTGTAAGTATAACAGATTAAATTCATTTATATTTACAAATATAATATAAATTAAAAAAAAAAAAACTATGTATGTAGCAAACTGTTAATATTTATTTAAGATATAATCTACCCGCATACTCCAACTATATAAACTAACCTAATTATATTTTAGCAAGTTAGGTTGAATTTATTTTAACTAATTTAATTAAATAAGATTAAATATGGAGTTAATAAGTTTCTAATCCAATCACCCAACGTATATATAGTATTAATTATAGAATAACTCTAGAGTGTTGTGTGGAACATGTAATGCTATTTTAAACATATATTATTCTTGTCATTATGTTAGAATTTGAACAACTGAACTTATGTTTTAAGTAATTACTTTTTTATTTATTTTTGAATGAGTAACTATTTTTTCTGGTTTTTATTTTTAAATATTATTATTTTAATTAGTTATTCCAATTAAGGTCAAATTGGGTTGGTTGTTTAAAAACAATAAATCTAACACAATATAATCCAACTATATTCACAAAATTAAATTAGATGAAGGCCACTCAAACTCTCTAAATATTTCATAAACACGATTTTATGTTATTTGAAAATAAAAAATATACACAGAGTGATGACATTTTACATTTGCATTATGAGTAGCCTAATTTTTTAAAAACTAAACATTTTCTGAAATTTTTCTAACAAAGTGTTTTTTTGAAAAGTGATTATTTTTCTAGCAATATTAATACTAATAATAATAATAAATAATGATGATAATAATAATAATATATATATATAAAAAATAGACCTAAAGTTAAAGATATATATATATCTCGAATTATATAAAAGGTGTTAGTACAACTACGTATAATCAAAATTTATGTTCAATTAATTGAAAAGGAGTTTTAATTTCAAGTTAACTTTAGTCCCAATCTTATTCGTTTATACATTAATTAGTATCATTAAAATAACTAATGATGAGAATAGCTATCTAATAAATTAAGCTATTCTAGTGGTATATATACTAAATATTTAGTAACTACATGATCGTATAAAATGTTTATATATAAATAAGAGTTAGATTTTTTTTTTTTATAATTTAATAGTTTAAAGTATTAATTTATATTAAAAAAAATGATGAATATAATATCGATGAAAACTAAAATCATGAAACATTTTAATAATATATATTGCGTAAAGTCATAGGTACGTTTGGAAAGTTTTGCTTAAAGGGTTATGTTGTAAACTATATTTAAGCCTTGAAGTAACCGCCTCATTTTTTACTTAACAATTTGTGAATGATTTACTACGAAAAATTCCAATTTACTAACTTAGCATAATTTAAATATTTGGAGAGAATGAATGTGCAATCGGTTGCATCATTTTAGGTCTAAACAAAGTTAAATGTTTGATAGGACCGTTTGGAAATGGATGTTCCTCATCTATTTCAAAGTAATGGTGATTGATGATGTTTTGAAAAGAAAAAAGAAAAATCATTTATATTTTCGATTTCGAAGAAAAAAAATAAGAGTTTTCAAATTAGCCTTTGCTTTAATGTTTTGCTACTCGACCGTTAGAGATATCAAAAGACAACAATAGAAGTTATGCTTGGATTGAAATTAGAACAATATATTTGAGAACTCCAAAATATATTCTCAAATTTTAAGACATAAAATAAAGATGAAACAATCTTGTTAATTTAAATTTAAAAGTATTTTTAAACTCCTTCCATTTACATCCAAACATACACAAAGTAATAAAAAAAAGAGAGTAAATAATGGATTATATTTTTTTAAATATTCACAAATAATTTGAGAAAAAAAAACTGTTTTTTTTAAATAGAAAAAATATGATAATTTGACTATATATATTACCTTTGTTCTCTCATTAATATGTATAAAGCAAGAGTTACCAAAAAGAAATTGTAAGTAATGTTGTTGATAAATTAACACCTCTAAAGTGATATTGATTTTAAAATCGAAGGAATATTTCGTAACATATTAAAATTAAGAATATATTATAGTATATTTTGTTAAATTAAACTAAATTAATTTCAAATTTTATAATAAAGTCATAAAACTTTGAAGAAGTTATTAAATGATTTTTTTTTTACTTTTTTTTAGTCATATATATATATATATATATATTTAAATATATGAGTGATATATTGACATAAATTTAGTTTAATTTTTAATTAAATTAAATTAAATTATTTTTTTGAGTATCAAAATTAAAAAATATTTTCATTTTTTATTTCTTACAAAAAATTTAAAATTAATATTTAAAATATTTTCTAAAATAATTTTAAAAATATTAATAAATATATTTTATATTTCAATTAAGGAAGTCTCGATAAACATGATCTTTTGATGAAATGAGTCTCATTTAAATTTATTTAATGAAATAGTTTATTAGTCTAATAATAAAAATATATGAAAAGTAAATATTTTATTAGTTAAATTAAAAATTTATAAATAAAAATTAATTATTTAAATTTAAATTTATAAAATTATTATTTTTTAAATTATTTTTTTTATTCTGTTTTTAAGATTCTATTTTTTTTTCATTTTTTTAAAATTTAAGTTCATTATAATATAGTTAGTAGAGAGTATAGTATTTTTAATTAATATATTGTTTAAATAAGTTTTTTTTTCCTCTCTTTTAATAGGTTTCACACAAAATGAGATATTTGCAAATTAAGTTTATGATTCTAATTTTAGTTAAAATATAGAATTTACAAATTTTGAGTTTATTTTATCCATATTGAGTTTAAATGGTAAGAATGCTTTGATTTTATAGTATTGTGCAATGAGATAAAAATTGATATTGTTAGGATTTTTATTAAATATTGAGTTAAAGTTGATTTTGTTTATATATTTTAAAAATATCAGTTGTGAATTGTATGATTTATAAAGTATAATATTAATTATATAATATTATTTGATGAAAGATGAAGTGTATTGAAAGTGTGAAACGATTTTAATTTCTTAAATTATTTTTTTTTTGTGAAAAATTATATGTAAGTGGGGTTTGAGTTGAAATAACTTATTTGATGAAATATATTATAAATATACGAGTTAAATTATTGATTTGCATGATGAAATAATGTATCTAATATTAATTCTTTAATTAAGTTAGTCTTAAATATTTGACGTCAATGTAATCATATGGAAATGTAAAATATTGTATTTTATATACTAAAAATATGATTATTATGTGATAGATAATGAGAAAATAAATAATTTATAAAATTAAATATATTTTAATTATATTAACTTATTTTAAATATTTGTTTATTTTTATCATACTTTTATATGAGCACCGTATTTCACATAATAAATAATGAAAATAATAATTATATAAAAAAAAATCAATTGAACTCTGATTTTTTTATTAAGATGCGTAGATGCTTAGAATTATAAAAATAAATTTTCTTATAAAGGATATTTCTACATAATTTTTTTAAAATATTTTTTATGTAAACATAATTAATAATTATTTATATATTTTTATAATTGGCATATCTATATATTATTTATTTATTTGAATAATGATATTTTGGATCATTATAACTTATTTATTATTTTTTTTATCTTCATCTTTTTTTTCTTTTTTTATTATAAACATTTATTTAAAATAATTTTTTATTTTTCTTAAATTATTAATTATTATTATTATTTTTAGAATTTCAAAATAACTTTAAAAAAAGTTAAAAAAAATCGGAATAAATAAATTTAGGTTTTCACATATCTTCAAGAACTAAAATGTTATTTTAGCCATAATAAGATTATAGAATAGAATTTTCATTCTGAAGGAAGAATTGAAATTGAAAAAAATAAAAATAAAATAATAATAAAGCCAAATAAAAATTATCTTTTTGTTTTCCTCTTTGAAACTCCTATTCCTGGATCATGAATCGAAAGTTAAAAAAGATGTATCGATAGTGTCAAACATGGTGATGAGATCGGGGGCAAAACAAATGTGAAAATATTGATTGGACATAAATCTCATCCATAATTGGCATCATTAGCAATTTGAAGATTAAGAATTTGTTCTAAGAATATATTCATACTTGAGAGCTTCTGGGTGAACATCCATCAAATGTTATTGTTATATGCAAATGATGAGGCCCAAACAAAAGGCAATGGCCATCAATCAAAGCTCATTTGGGCTCTTGTAAGTAAGGCCATATCAACATATGCTATATCTCTTCTTTTTATGTGTTTGTGTTTCATTAATGTTTACCCTATAACATAAGAAAGCGTTGACCCAAAAACCAAGACCCTAAAACGTGGAACCTACTTTTTTGCAAGAATCTTAAAAAGGTCCTTCATGGAATAAAAGCTTGGAATGTAATTCTGAACATGTGATATTTGAGTGTAAGAACATCAACTGCATGTTATTCTTGGTTATTTCTTACTATAATTCACATTCATATCTCAATATACATCAACCCATTTACACGTCTAATTAAATAGGAACCTTGTATTGTAACTAATCGATGATCTTCTTGAATCACATGAGCACCATTTTTTTTTCTTTACGTAAAATGCAATGCACGTGCGTCTCTACAATTCTACACCACTTCCAGTTATTAGACTTGAGTCCCAAGCCTTGTATGGTTGAAAATTCCCTAGTATTTGGATGTGTTTTCTGTTAATGAATGTGTGAATGGATATAATGGTGAAGTTGATATTATAAAAAATGAAATGTCTTTATTGTAAATTGTGCATGTTGGTGGGTCACTACTGATTTTAAAGCCTACAATCAAGCATTTACATATCACACAAATGATATTGGATTTCTGCAGAAGCTAAGGTGACATCTTAAATGCAATGTATATTCCTCTTTTCCATCTCAAGACTTAATAAAATATTGTATAAGATTTTTTGTGTAGCATGATATTTCGAACTTAAGTTTGCTAATAGAATCACAAAGTTGTTTTGATGCATGTATATTGCTAATAATATTTCTTTATTCCAAACAACTTATTGATGCGTACAATCTAATAATTCATAATTCGTATTTAAATACTAGGTAGCTTTTCCACGTAAGAAACCTCAATGTGACTCAAGATTAGGAAGTGAAAAGAACCTATTTTTTCGTAGAGTCGTAGAAATGAGTGAAAAAAAGTAGGTATATATACTGGTACTGGTGATGTGTTCCTATCATCTACCCCTCACCCTCTCTCTCATGTGATGAAGTATGTTGGTTTGTATAATCAACTCCTCTATTATCATCGTTAGTCTCTTCTACTTTTGAATGAAGGTGTTTTAAAATTTATATTCATTCTTATTGGTAATGAATTTTTTTTAATATTTTTATTATAATTTTTAAAATTATTACTTATTGGAAAAATTTCGAATTATTATTTGTGTAATATTATTTGTGTAATGATCTTTTGTTTTCTTTGTTTAAAGGATTTTTCTTTATTATGTGTGCTTTTATATGTTTGGAACCTCTCGATCAAACACAAGACCATTCACACAAGTCCCTTCATGTTCTTCAATATGGATCGCCATCTTATATATATATATATATTCTCTCATTCCTAAAGCTTGTGAATGTGTTAACAATATTTGTATCGAATATCACATTAGGTATCTCAGAGCAGTTGAGAGACACATAGTATTCTATGATTTAATGAATAAAGTTTGTTTAAACTTAAAATACTGGGAAGTTACATAGATTATATGAGAAGAGAAAGGACACTAAAACCATATTTAGAAGATGATTGCATATCAGTAGCAATGATTGCACACGCACGCGGGTTCAGCATTTTTTGTTCAGGTTATACCAACTCTCCTTATCGGAATTTAGCGAAAGAGATAGGAAAGGGGAAAACACCTCACAAATGCATGCATCTCGTTAATTCATTTATTCAATTACTTTTCTATTCCACCAAAACAAACATATGGTCACGGAAACCCTAATCCTCACAAGCCATAACATTTTAAATCTTAAAAATATGTTCAGTCCTTTTCTTCACCCACTCTCTCTACCTTCTCTTCTTATATTATAATACTAAGAATTTGACTCACCAACTTATTATTATCTCATTCACACCGACGGACACGACAACAAAATTCTCTTATTCTTTTCTTTCTCACCTTTGTCTTTGGTTTCAACTTCAAAAATGTCTAAATTATTCAACAAATAATAATAATAAAAATCGGCATGGGACTATGCAACCTGCCATGCTTTTTCTCTGAATGTTTTGAGACAAGAATTTTGTGGCCATAGACATCACAACTGTTCCGAGATCGTCGAGGTTTGACTACTTTTGAAAATGTCAGAAAAATATGTTTGTAATGTGATCTGGTGTTATACTTTTTCTTTTTCTTCTCAGTGAGTAAGAAGAGGCATTGCTTGGTTTTTGTCGGCATAAGGTTGCATTGTATGTAGGGTTGAAAGTTGTTTGACTTTCATTTTCCTTGTGCGCATCGAATGAATTCAACAAATTCATGCTGCATGGTACATATGCTCATCTTCTGCATAACTTGTTTAAATTGTTAGCCACAAGTTCCTTAGTTTAATCATATATGTGTTCATAAAAATCTGCATGTGCTTAGGTTTAATAAAGTTCTCAAACACATTATACACATACAACTTTTTTATGATTTTTTTTTAATAATTACTCTTCATTTATATCAAATTTCATTCCCCATACTCCAAATAAATGAGTAGTCTCAAAGTTCAAATCAATTCCTTTCTGTCTTTCATTTTATATAAAATAAATTCAAGTTCTAGTCATTTAGGCAAACGTGCAACATTTAAGAAAATATTTTTCATAATTTTTATAATGACAACATTACATATAAATATATGTTTAAATAAATTTCTCCATAAACATTTTTGTTTCGATGATTTTTATTCATATAAAACAATAATTAGTTAAAAAAAAAATACAATTTTATACATTTTTTAATTTTTCAATCTAAAATATATTAAATAAAAAAAATTAAACTATAAATCAATAATTTATAACCCAAAAGATGACATTAACAATATAAAATAATTTAAAAATATTAGTTATGTACATATTATATTAAAAAAAATTATTTTGAATATAAATATGGATAATAAAATCATATAATTTTCAAAAGAAATTATAAATAGGATAATGCTTAAAAATATGTTTGTTTTAGAAATAAATTTGTAACAAGGAATTAAAAAAAGAAAGTATTTAGAAGATAGTTTGAAAATAAAAATAAATTTAAAGAATATAAAATTGTAATTGTAAGAAGATGAATAAAAATTAAAATTAAAATACATTAATAAAATTCTAAGAAAAATAAAATTGAAAATAAATTATTAAAAATAAAAGAAAAATATGTAAAACTAAAGATAATTTTACTTGAATTGTCATTTTCAAAATATAACTGTAATACGATTTTATAACATCTCTTTTCTATCCTTATTTATATTAACTATCTTTGACTTTTATTTTAATTATCATTATTTTTATAAATAATTAAAAATTATCTCTAATCTTCAATTTTTATTTGTCACAATTTACGAAAAACAAAAATTATAACTTTCCACATAATGATGAATAAGAATTATAATTTTTTTATACTTGTTTTATCTTTTATATATTTTATTTATTTATTTTTCTTCGACATATTTTATCTCCAAATATTAAATTTTCGATGTTGAAATATTTTATTTCAACAACTTTGTAATTAAAATTTCGATCATAATTATTTAACGATTATTTTTTTTTATATCTTATTATTTTTTTAAATTTTTTTTATATCTTATTATTTTTTTCCTAACACACTTATAATAATAAAATAATAATTAAGAGAATACATCTAAACGGTTGAATATGAAGCATGGATTATTGGAAATTTCTTAAGTATTAAATTGCTACAAATAAAAATAATATAAGAAAAAAATAAAATAATTTTTCTATAAATTAAAATTAACTTATATATAAGTTATTTTGTATAAATTTTTCATATATTTTTTTAAAATTCTTATTTTAAAAATTTTTCACCATTATACCATCCTAGTGAGTTTTTCTTTTCATTTTCTTTTTTCACATTTAATTATAGATTTTTTTTTTCATTTTTTTTCCAGAAGAACAGAGAAAACAACCTTTCTTACTTTCTCTATTTATAGAAAAAACTTTAAAAACACGAAAGAAATTTTAAATAAAGTAACAATTTGTATATAAAAAGTAAGTAAAACTGATAGTTAAATTTTAACCTTTTAAGGGTGGAACCAAATAATCTAAAAATTAATGGTGAACCAAAAATAATGTGCTTGACATGGATTTTAACCAGACATGTTTGATTTTGTTGTCTATAGTTTTTTTTTGCTATATGTTGCAAATCACTAAATAACTACTATGTATGTATTTCTGGTGTATTGTTTAGAAACGGGCACCGACAACAGTTCGAGAGAGAGAGAGAGAGAGAGGGTGGTGGGGGCAGAGTGATGGAAAAATGGTTGAGATAAAATCTGAACTCTGATTTCACAGGAACAATGGATGGTCCCAGGCACATAATCGTATCTAATGAAAACGAGTGAAATCCTCCATGTTTCAGTGTCACATAAAAACAAGAGGCAAGAATCTTCACCAACCTCCAAAATGGAATAGACAGGAAGGTGGCAGAAAGTGTACTAAAGTGAAATCGTTTGCATTTCAATTTATGAGAACTCATTCAACTGGGGTGGAAATCTTGGGGGGCCTTCTGCCCTAGCAAAAATGCTTTTCTTGTCAAATCCAATGGAAAGATGAGGTGAAAAAGAAAGAAAATTTATGTGATTGCTTTGACTAGTATCCAAAAGTTGAACTGGGAAAAGGGTCTCAGTGATTGTAGCATGGTAACAGATTTAAACACCCATCATAATCAGGAATCAACACCAAATACCATGCTTTAATTTTTCAATGGGGGCAAGTTGTTCACAGCTAATATATATAAAATGCTTAATTAGATTGATTAAGATGTTTGATTCATGATAGGAGTAAAACTAGATTTCAATTTCTGAACTGAATTTTGTAAATATTTTTCTTATATAAAATCATGTTAAAGGTAATTTGACAACTTTTTTCATAACAAATCTCATATCAGATAATGCGATTCTTTTTTAAAAATATGGTTTGGCGAACGTGACCATTGTATTTATTCTATATTCTTATACAACAACCTCATTTCAAATTCAAATGGATTCTCATGATATTACTTTTAGTTAACTTTTTGTTAAATTGGCAAATTGTTTTAAAAGAATATGATTCTGCTTAATTAGAAAAGGCCTTACATGTATTCTTAAAGAACCTACATTCAGGCAACTAAAATATCACCATATTGATGAGGTAATCAATGTTTTGTCTCATACATCACTAAATTAGACATTAAATAATGACTTTACTTAAACTTGAATCTTTGGGTCATTACTATTAATTGCTTTTTGTGATCAGAAGAATAGTAATATTTGCTTCTCAGGAGTACCATCAGGTCAAAAACCAACCTACCATTATCAGATAACCAAGATGTTACTGAACAAGTATTTTTAATTTGGATGTCATTGTATTATTCATTAGTTATCTGTGTAGTTATATTTTTTTTGTAATATGGAATTATCCTGTTACTGATTATGTTTTGTAGTTTGAAAATTGAAACTCGTAAACTTACACAAATATAAAATAAGGAAAAAGTCAATGTTAGTATTTGGTTAAAGTAGAAAGATGTGACATCTAACCTGAACAAATAGTTTGCATAATAAATAATAATAATTGCAAGTACAGTATGACATAGCAGAATATAATTTGATTCACATCTAACTGCCTACCAGCTACAGTGAATTCCATTTTATATGAGTGGTGCAAAGTTATTATGAATATAGATATAAATAAACATATCTTCATTTGTTTACATATTTACCTACATTTTTAATACACAGGCCGAAAGAGATATCATATCCACTGCTAAATACTAAATTGCCTCAATTGTAGGAACCTCAGTTTTCTTCCAAAGGCTAAGTTTCCCTTGTTTTGAAGAGGTCAATATGATTCTACACAGATGCTCTAAATTAAATTAAAAGTAAACCACAGAAAAATATTGTATTTGCAAGTGGATGAGATTAACAATTTAGCATGTAAGGAAAGTAAAGCTAAGAGTTTCAAGCTAAAGCTCCTTGTTGGATATGGTTTCTGATTAATGAGAAACAAACTATGTACAATACTTTATAGGATATACTGATAGTCTCGTGTTTATAGTTTGTCTACAAATTTTATTGCATGTGAAAGAAAAATGTTCATAAGAAGGTTCTAAGAGCTTAGTAGCAATTGATAAAACGATTATCTTGTTTGCTAACATGTTTCTATTGGTCCTAATGATGGTGCTACAGACCTTCTTATTATAATCCTTCAAACCTTTCCTTTCTATTTTAATATTAACTAAATTACTTTAGTCCTTGGCCCTACATGAGGGTACATCCTAACAAACTGAATTAAAAAATAATATCTGACCTAAAAGTTATTTTGAAAATAACATTTTTCTTTACCAGTGACATCACATACACCTACTTATCTGACCATTAAATTATAACCCCCTTTGGGAATAAAATGCAGAGGTAATATTGGATCAGCATACTCAAATAATACATTTAAAATTCGATGCTGTCAATGTGAGGTATGAATTTTGGTCCTTATGACATGTTCAAATCTGTGAAAATTTCACTTTTAACTTGGTCATTGTTTAATCACAGAACTTATCCTATGTATTTTCCTATCATGTTACCATTCACTTGAAATTGAATCATCGACCCTTGCCCTTTTTGTGTCCCGAAAGCCGCGGAAAGAAGTCAAAGAATTAAAGTAGTTTCTTGGAAGGTGCTGTATAGACTATTAAGTGTTATATATATGCCTCTTGCATAAGGTGCTTCCTATTCAAGCCATCACTTTAAGACTTCCCATCCATAATCTCTCAGATATCTTTCAGCTGCTGTGCTTTATTCTTTGGTTGATTTTGTTTTGTTTTTCCCTCCATCTAAACAACACATAGTTGTTTCTGTAACACTTCAAAAACCTCTTCAACAAGTCATGGCAACGAAGGCAATGAACAACAACAAGGTGGGGAGTGAATTGGGGTGTGGCCTCATGGGGAGAATTCTCCACCTCAAAAGCCACAAGCTGAGAAAAGCATCTGTTCACTCCCTACCCTTGAAGAATCCACAGAGTGATGATGATGGCAAAAGTGAAGAACCAAAGAAGACCCCAAATGAAGAATTAAAGGTTACAAAAAAAAGCTGCACTGACATTGAGCCACACAGACTGAGTGGTGTAGAACAGAAACATGCCACAAAGAGTGCCTCTGTTCACCAACACCAACCTTGTACATATCGAAACAATAAACATCATAGGCATTCTGATGTTGTTGCAAGAAGCTCAACATCATCATCATCCCCGAGAACTTCAATTTCAACTCACCCTAAGATTCAACAAAACAAGGACAAGAATCTTGAGGACAAGCCACATAGAGACCCCACTGGAAATTCTCTTGCACTTGCTAGGATAAGGACTAGCCATGAGAACAATAAGTCTCAATTGAAGCTCACTGGGAATTTGCTTGTAAATAACACCCCGAGGAGAAAGAGTGTGGAGTACATGCCTAAAAATGCAGAGTTGAACCCTTCGCCTAGTTCCTACTCCAATACAAGCAAAGGCTTAATGGGGAATATCATGAGGAGGAACAGCACTGGCAATGAGGTTGAACAGTTTTTGAGTCCAAGGCAGAAAAAAGTGGACCCTGAGGTGTTGAAATCCATGGGAAATGAAGCATACAAGCAAGGAAGATTTGAAGAGGCTTTGGTTTTGTATGACCGAGCAATTGCACTTGATTCAAATAAGGCAACGTACCATTGCAACAAAAGTGCAGCTTTAATTGGTTTAGGAAGGCTTCAACAAGCCATTTTTGAGTGTGAGGAATCTATCAAACTGGACCCTTCATATGTCAGAGCCCACAACCGTTTGGCCACAATATATTTTAGGTATTTAGTGATAATAATGAAATATATATGCTTTATTCAATGATGATAATTTTGTTATTCTTACTTATAATACTACAAATTCGAATGCAGGTTGGGAGAAGCAGAAAAAGCACTGGATTGCAATCAATCAACTGGATGTGCTGATTCAATACTAGCTTTCCAAACACAGGCCCTTAAAAATCACCTTAACAAATGCATAGAAGCACGGAAGGTCAATGCATGGAGTGTTATACTAAGGGAAACACAGTCTGCAATATCCTTAGGTGCTGATTCAGCTCCGCAGGTTAGTCATTTCCTCGGTATAACATTTTATTTTGATATTTCTAATGAAATCCCAGATAATTTTTATTTTTAATCTTGGATTCTGTATCAATATTCCTTCAATTGTCCAATAATTTTGTCAATTTGAAAATATCTAGAATTCCCCTTTGCACTAATATTGGTCTAACAGAAATAGACAGGACACAGCTGCCATGATTCATGCCGATTAATTAAAAATTGGTTATGTATGATAGGTCTATGCTTTGCAAACTGAAGCCTTGCTGAAGCTCTTAAGACTATGAAAATATGCCAAAATTTCCACTTGATTGGTGTACCAAGGTATTTGGCCCCGCTCGCAGCGCTTACCTGTTGATGACAGGGGCATTGGTTTACTTGGCCGCTGGCAGGTTGGTGAAAATGCTTTCTTTTTTACGTGTTTGACAAATTCTTCTCATGGTTTATGTATTTGGAAATTAAAATGTGAGAATGATGCATTGTAAAATAATAATAATACTACATGACATTTCTCTAGGTACGAAACTGTAGTAATTATCAGCCTCTCGCCGCAAATGCTTTATTTGTATATCTATAAATGCTGGTACATTTTATGAGCCTAATTAGATGTGAATCTGAAGATAAATTGAATTTTTTGCTTAAAAGGTTTGAGGAAGCTGTGACAGCAGCTCAGCAAGCAGCTAAAGTTGATCCAGGCAATAGAGAGGTGAATGCAGTGGTCAGGAGGGCCAGAGCAGCAACATCAGCTAGAATGAGTGGGAACTTGCTCTTCAAGGCCTCAAAATTCACCGAAGCATATGCCGTGTACAACGAAGGACTAGAACATGATCCTCACAACTCAGTTCTGTTATGCAACAGAGCTGCTTGTCGTTCTAAGCTTGGCCAATATGAGAAAGCAATTGAGGATTGTAACGCAGCACTAATGTTTCAGCCAGGTTATAGCAAAGCAAGGTTAAGGAGGGCAGATTGCAATGCCAAGGTACTTAATTTCTATGCTATGATTTAATTCTTCTGGTACATACTTAACTGCAGTAATAATAACCCTTTTGTGCATGTAGTTGGAACGGTGGGAAGCTGCTATTCAAGACTATGAAATGCTATTGAGAGAAAGGCCAGGGGACGAGGAAGTGGCAAGGGCTTTGTTTGAAGCTCAGCTCCAACTCAAGATGCTGCGAGGTGAAGATATTAAGGACTTGAAATTTGGTTCAAACTTGGTTTTCATCTCGAGTAATGATCGGTTCAGACATTATGTAACCTCACCTGGTATATAAGGCATATTTGGATTCTTTTTGTTGAAAAATTGCATTAATATGAGTACTACAACTACTAACCAGTTGTGATATTGAATAGGGATGGCTGTGGTGCTCTTTAGCAACAAGGCAACCCACAAGAAAGTGTTACTTATGTTGGAGCAAACAAGCAAAAGATTCCCATCAGTTCATTTCCTCAAGGTTGGTTTATTTTATATTGTTTAGACTTTAAAGCTTATGAAAATGTAAAATAAAAAGTTTAGATTATAGAAATCTAGAACTCTCTTTAAGACGGTTCGGATTGAAACATTTGACAAACATGTGAGAAAAAAAAAAAGCTTTCTATGCAGGAAGGAACTAAGAAAAGAAAGAAACGACTTTGCTTACCAAATGCAACTAATAGTGTGCTGAGAAAAATAACTTTGACCAATATCAGTGTTTTTTCCATTGTTTCTTACTTATATCTAACTGATCTTTTTTTAGGTGGAGATCGAAGACCACCCTTACTTAGCAAAGTCAGAAGGTGTGAGCTCCATCCCAGCATTCAAAATATACAAAAACGGATCAAGGGTTAAAGAAATTTCATGCAACAACCACGAGTTGTTAGAAAGATCAGTTGAATTATATAGCAGCTGAGATCATTGCACTTAAAATAGTTCCTACAAACTGCTTCTCCTTCATAAATTACCCGCCCTAGATTAATGGCAGAGGAAACCCGAGAGGGTATGGCATTTTATTCTGCATTACGTGTGTTTGTACAGTATCGCTGCAGCATGTAAAAAGTATAGAGAAAAAGGAATCCCGTCTTAGCAATAGATTTAGATTCTTTTAATGTATTGGATGTTCCTTTAATTATTCATCTTCCATGTATATTGGTTCGAAAAACCTAAACAACTGCATTGCAATTTTTTTTTTTTAAATATTACATGTTCTTAACAAGAATGTTTTTTCAGATTCTTTCCTAATGAAATACTAGTTGTAATATGGTTGAGGTACCATAACTGCGTGCGTTGGAGAAACTTAGAGGAATATCAGTGAACTTGTGTTCTGAGTCGTTTATAGGGTGGATCCAAGAGTTTCTGTCCTTTCATTTGTTGCTCTAGCTTCATGTGTTACATTTGAACAGTTTTCAGTTCAGCCACTCTAACCTCCACAGGGGCTAGTTCAAAATTGTCGGGCATATTCTAAAATTTCAAGAGGTTGTGTTTTTATTACATTAGATGCAAATTAAGATTCATAGCTTAATTTAATTCTATCTCTCTTTGTAGATAAGATAACTAATATTGACAGGACTTTATAAAGAGAAGGATGACTATAAGATTTTCATATGACAAACAACAACTATAATTTAAGTAGTGTGATTCTCTCTTCTTGTTAGTGCTCTCTTTTAAAGGAATATTTCCCAAGTATTTAGATGTTTATTAATTGATATCAGATGAGCTAGCTACTCCGTATCACAAACTACTGCATTAAGCTTGTCCAAAAATCAACCACTAAAAAATGTTATTGAAACCATGATTTCTTTCAATAATTTCCAATGTAATTCTTGATCTCCCTCTACTTGTTCCAAGAGAACTCACCATGGAATAATCCTCCCATTTGTTCCACAATGCTAGCAATTAAATCTATAGTGTATCTCCTTGGATCTGCAGGATCTTAAAACTACAGTACTGGTTTATTTTCACAAGGGAGAAGGAAGATTTCAGAATTCAAAGTAAATGATGAGGGCAGTGGGGCAGGAATATTAGAAATTGATGATTAAAAACTTGATCACACAGATTGCGCTGTGTGTTGTCAACTCATTACCTTACGATTAGATTGATCAGAACCTGTGAGTCTTACTGTTATGGAAAATTTGTCTTGAGATAAGCATTTTATTACACGTATTATATTCTAAAAAGCAAATTAAAAGGGTTAAAATGTATGTTTAATCTAAAAATATATTTAGCAAAAAATCAATAGTTCACATGTATGCAAGTTGCATGGTAGAATTAGTCTCGTGATTATTCTAACTGTTGCATATTAAGACCTTGTGTTAGCTAGGGATCACTATAGTATAATTATTACAGCATGATGGAGGAGACAAATGGAATAATTAACGTAAAGATTGCAGAAGTAAACGTTTCAATTTTGTCTGGGCTTATAGTCTAGAAATCACTGTTAATGAAGTGAAAGATTTCAAAGTAAAAAGTGAATTATGAATGAATGTTTTAATGGAAGCAACAAGAATAATAAGTATAAGATAGTTAACAACAACTGTGAGAGAAACAGGGTAACTAAATAAAGAATGAAGAATATTAGGAGATGTTACACTGCAACCTTCAAGAAAAAGATATAAAACAAACTCAGTGATTCCATTACATTTAACCACGATGAATTCATCAGTCATGAAGACATGAGGAATCTTGATAATTTCTTTTTTAACTTATTCCACAGTGTTACTTGTGCTGTCATGCAATGTTCTTCTGAAGTGACAAATGGTGTTTTCCAAAAGCAAAAAGGGAAGTGCTTAACCAATCATGCTTAGATGCATTTCAAATACTTTCGCACTCTACAATTTATTTTTCAAAAATATTCAAATTTTAACAATCTAAAAAAATGTTACAAATTTAACACATTCCAAGCAAAATGTTTTAATCCAATATAGACTAGCTTGGAGTTTATAAACTATAATTAAAATATAGAAGATGTTATGTTTCAAAACTTAAATATAAATATTCAAAGAATACTTTTTTTAATTGTTAATTGCATTCTATATTAATTTAAAATAAAAAAATACAATTAGAAAATAATAAATTAATTTTTTGTAATATTAAGAAGAATAATTAAATTAATATATTTTAAATATTAAAAATTTATTTGAATAATAGTTTATATAAATTGGAATAGTTATCTTAAATGATAACATTTTTAGGATTTATTTTTCTTAGTTTCTTATGTCTCATCTCTTTAAAATTTTGTAATATTTTTTCTGAATTTAAGTTCAAGATAAATTAAAAAAAATAGTAGCTTAGAAAATATTAATCAGAATAGAAATTATTTATAATAGCCTAAAATGTAATTTATATGTTAAGAAAATTATTTATTGTGAATTTTAATGTTTAAATCATTTATATACTGAAAATTATTTATTTATTGAAAATTTTAATTATATAAATAAAAATTTACTGTAATTTATATTATTTATTATAAATTTGTCCACTCTTTAAATATATACTTATATTTAGAAAGTAGATTTACTTTTCTTTCTTTTAGTGAATCACATGGGCCAGTCCATTTGTCGTCTTTTTGTATATTGTTTTACTGGTTTGATATAAATACTGGCCAAGCCCGCTTATTATTTTTCTGTGTGAGCCCATATTCATGTGTTTGGTATCTTGGACTTCTTAGTATATGCATTTGGGAACTCAAATTTTTGGGCTCTAATATAGGTGTTTAGTTATGAATATTGACTTTGGGCCATGTTCTCCTTTTAGTTACTAAGAAAATAATAAAATCCTAAAGGATGTTTAGATAAAATTTAAAATATTTTAAAATTATGTGTTTAGTTTAATTTCACTTATAAATATTTCATAGAAAGATGAAAAAAAAAATTATAAAATCTAAAACTACACATCAAATAATAAAGATAAACTTAATCAAAATGGAACTTAATAATATGTAAAAATATAAATATTCCTATTCCTTAAATTAATTTTGTAAGTGGGTACTAATATAAGTCTTGAAAAAGAATGTTTAAAAAAAAATAATTTTTAAAGTTAAAGGATAAATTATTTATCTAGAGCAAGTTAATTGAAACGCATATTTAGTAATGCTAATATGAATGTAATGTGAGTCATCTACGTAGACAAAATGCGTAAGCATTTACGTAAGAACCCATAATCGCATGATTCCCTTATTTTTTATTATTTGGTCAATGATCTACAAGTTATTGATTCAAGATTTTTTTTTTCTATTTTTGTTCAATAAAACAAAGTTCTTAAATTAAAAAAAGAAAAAATTGGCCATTCTCTTACTAAAACATCAACTGTACTGTATAAGTACTTTTAAATTTACAAAGATGTTTTTTTTTTTTTTTTTCAAAATGTTTAGACAGCCATAGGAGAAACTAAGAATGACTGAATATTTAGTTTAAAGTTGCATAATTTTTTATGATTTTAATGTAGTGTGTGCTGTAATACACGTATTAATTATGCGTCTAAATTGACTTCCATTTTAATGGAAAGATAAGGGTTGTTTTGTCGTGTCTCTAATAATTATTTCTTACTAAATTGTAATTTTGGTCCATTTTAGCATTTATTTTTTAATATTTTGTTAAATTTGATTTTTAATAGTTTAACATACTAAAATTAAAGTGAGAGTCCGAAAATAGTGAATAGTTTAGACTTTAGGGAGTTACTATTACCAATAAATAAATAAATAAATAAAAAACAAGGGACTAGTTAAAGAATAAAATAGTCCAATAAAGTATACATTAACTAAATTTTTTCTAATATCGTTTATTTATATATTACTAAATATATTATAAATTTGTTAATTTTATATTAACTTCATCAAAAGTCATAAGCACGATTTGAAATTTGTTTACGGTGCATACTCATCAAACTTTTTTTTTTTTATTAAAGGTGAATGGTTACTATCAAACATCACAATTGATATGACTTCTAAGTCATTCTTTCTAAAAAAAAATACTATGAATGGTTTAATAAAATTAATCAAATTGGTTCAATTTCTTTCTTTCACACAAATGAGACCATAATGCAATCATTTATGTTTTTTACTGGTTGAAGTTATAGGTTTAAATTTGTCATTTAGTGACATTTTGGGAGGAAAAGAATCAATATAGCATTGTCATATGAATTATAGATGTGTTAAAACAATTTTTTTTATATTAATGACAATTAACTCATGTATTTGTAAATAATTTGATTAATATTAGTAAATCATATTTTATATATTAAAAAATGAGAATCGTCATTACAATCCGAAAGTAAATGAAATGAATATAATTTGGACTGGATTAAATATTTTTGTCCTTGCAAAATCAAACCAAATATATAGATGTCTGTAGATGGAGGCAGGAGCATAATTGATGGGTCCATTAATCTTTGATCATGAAAAATGCATCTCACATTTTTTAAAATCTGTTTCATAGGGATCTTTGGGGTCGATGATAGAGATGCGCATAATTTTGATTTGGTTGTAACCCAAATATTAAAGCGTCTCTCCCAAATATATTTTGCCTTTTCCTTTTTCGCAGGTTGGCGTGGGTCGGTAATTCTATTCTTTTTTTCTTTTTTGTTTTTCCTCATCAATAATAATAAAGCCACTACAAACTACAGAACTAAACGTGCAACTTTTAGCACACAACCATAATAATATCATATCCTTCTCTCTTCTCTTATTATTTTTGTTACATGTGAAAGTTTGTGCTTATATATGGAAGTTAGCTGTCCCAAATTAAAGGTCAATCTTCTCATGCTGTGCAACACTGCAAGTAGACAGTCTTTATCCAACAAAAAATAAATCAATGTCTAATTTCCTTTTTATCTTCTTCTTAAACCTCCCTTTTTTAGAAAACATTGTGTATAAATAAATATGATATAATACAAATCATGTGTAGTTGAAGGTGGATTTGGACTATTGCCAAGCAATGGTTAAACATAGTACCTCTGCGATTGAGGTACAAAGTGATTCAATAATGTTCATGGACCCAGGTCTAGGGCAAAGAAGCAATGTGGCATTATAAGATATACATAATGTGTTTTTTTATAGTAATATTAGTGGCATAGGACAATGAATTAATAATATATATCTGGGACCATTCTAGTTGGTGCCCTAGGCACTAGTAGTAATAAAACCACAGAGAAGAAAATGAACTCTTCGATATTGACAAAGATCCAAAGGACAGTCGATTTAATAATTAAGCAGCATAAATTCATTGGATATATTAGATTATGACAATAATTTTGTTCGTAGAATGTTCCCATTTTCCATTAAGTACACTTAACCGGATTCTTGAAAATAAAAAACTCCAAAAGCAGGATCAAAATATCAAAGAGTTTATGCATGTAGTGGATTTGATAATGTGAGTAGTAACTAGAGCCATCATTAGGGCATAAATTAGAAGCATAAAGCGCACTCTTTTGCCTCCAAAATCTTGCTTTCCATGACCCTCTAACAGGTGCACTACTCAAATTTAGACACTAAATCTCATCGTGCGTGCTTAATACGACTCTTGAGAAGCGTATATGCATATTGAAGTAGAAGAAGAAGATATAAAAATGAAGGAATTATGCGATGAAATTGGTAGGTTTTGGGGTGTGAATTTAAATTGGAAGGGGCGAGTGAGGTTGATGGAATATGAGAAGTAAAGGTAGAAAAAAAAAATGAAGAAGGAGTGGAGTTAGAGAAGAGAAAAAGATAGAGAAAAGAGAGAAAAGAGAGAAAATTAGAGAAGAAGAGAGTGGGGTGGTGGGGATAGATAAGTGGGGATGGCACTAGCATGATCTGTGACTGCATCTGCATGATGAATCATTGCCAAGGCATCGTGGCTGGCTGGCAAGTCACATCAATGGAAAATAAAAAAATGAAAAAAGAAAAGGTTGTGAATGTGGGGGCCAAGTGTGCAGCGACTGGTTTTTCCTTCCTTAATGGGACCATGCACTCTGATTAACAGAAAACCCTCTCAGTGGTGGCTGGCGGTTTTTTCAGTTACTTACTTCTCCTGTTTATTATATCTCCTTTCACACACACTGTCCTTTCCATTCCATTCGATTAATTGCATTCCCTTCCACCCCAAAAGTTCAGGTGACATCCCCTCGCCCTACGCGCTTCTCCCTACTTCCACAACCAACTCTCACAATTCTCCTAATTCAACCACTTCAATCATATTTTTATTTCTTTTACAACAAACTATAAATTCAAAACTAATTCTAAATTAATAAACTTAAAGCATAATTTATGACAACAACAATTTTCCAACTAAGACAATTTATAATCACTTAGATGATGTAAAAATAAATAAAACTACATGTAAAATTTTCTATTCCTACTACATTTTCAAAATATATTATTTAACATTAGATATTTCGTATTTCCACTATTACTAAAAATTTACTTACTATTTCTAAATTTGGAAAAGATTTTATATTTTCTTTAAATTTTTTCCTAAATGTTTATAATCTATTTAATTTTTTGTTTAAAAAGTCTATAAACAAAGCCAGGAATAGCTGTATACAATTATGAAAAATAGATTATTTCAATAATCAATTATATTATAACTTGTTGTTATAATCTATTACAATTTTTTGTTATATAATCTATTATAATTAATATTATTTTATTAAAATGATTTTTTTAATTATTTTAAAATAATTAATCTCATTTGGATGTGCAAATAGTTTTTATATAAGAAAAAATGTGTATAATGTTGAAAAGAAATATTGATTTCATTTGTAGAAAAATATCATCTGTATGATGTTGAAAAAATAAATTTGTTAAATTACTTTAAAATAATTAATTTCATTTGGATGTATAAATAACTTTTATATTAGAAAAAAATGTGTATGATGTTGAAAAGAAAAATAGAATATTGAAAAGAAAAAAAATCATAAATTATAAATTTTTAGATTCAATAATATATATATATATATATATAAACACTTTGAACAAATTTAAGCTGTAATCCTAATTAATTAAATTTTTTTATACAAGTTAATAATCTAACAAAATCGGAAAATATTTCATACATAATAGTAGATCACAATATAACAAAATATTTGAAGTTTTGAGGAAAGGTGACACGTTATCTAATAATGCTAACCTGTTACAGTTTTAATATAATAATAATAATAATAATAATAATAATAATAATAATAATAATAATAATAATAATAATAATAATAATCTATTTACACTCTATATTATTATATTATTAAAAAGAATTATCAAGAAGATGTATGATAATATAGATATGTGATTATATCATTACTCATTAAACTAAGTTTAAACTAACAATATTAGAAATGTATTATTCAAGACTGTCAATAAATAATTTGGTGATAGTAGCAATTCTGTATCTATCACTGTAGTAATTTAATAATTTTATTTATGAAAACTTTAAAGTTACAATAAATAAATTACACATAGTGGAATCTCCTGCTGTAATAATTTTGTAATTGTTAATTTAAATTTAAAAAATTAAACATTATAAAACTTTGCAAATTATACTATATATTTTCATTTTCTTTTACTCTTAATATTATATAATAATTATTTAAAAATACAAAATAACAGTATTATTATTTTATATTATATTATATAATACTAATTTTATCTATATAATATTGAAATATTTTGATATATTTCTATTAGTATATTGTATTGAGTTAACATTGTAAAATTTCAATAATTAAATAATTAATATTAAGATATTAAAGTAATATATATTATTCACATAATGATTGAATATTTTTTATTTCTTTGATATTTATACTGCTATTATTATTAATATTTTAAATTTTTTAAAAATAATTTCTTAAATTTTTTAAATCATAATAAAATTATTATATAACTTAATATCATAATTTTTAATTATTAGTATTTCAATTATATTATGTATAATAGGATGTCACATTAAATTAAAATAACAAAAAATATTATTTAATTAAAATGAATATTTTTTTATAATTTTTGTGTGATATTTTTTAATTTTTTAATTTAAAAATTACTAAATTATTAAAGTATAGATTTCTAAACGTTATTATGTGTAATTTTAAAAAAAAATTATAAATAAAAATCATTAAATTATTATAATGACATTTTTAATTGTCGTTATGTATAAATCACTCAGTGATAATTTCAAACTGTATAAATATGTTACCACTACATTTCTAGAAGTATAAATAATCTAACCAAATCTTTAAAAGGATAAATTACTTTATTAGTCATAAAACTATTTAAGAATTTTTAAGTAGGTCCTCAAATAACTTTTTTAAAATTGTATCTTTTCAAATTGGGTCCTTTTATGAAAAAAATAGCAGTTTCAGTTAAAGGCTAAAGATATTTGTAAAAGAATATTTAAATACAGGGTTAAATATCCTGTTTGAAAAAACCATGTACAAATTCTACAGAAATGAGAATACTAATCAGGAAATGAAACTACAAACTTGAAAAAGTGAAAATACAGACTTTAAGAGGTTATAATGCTCAATGCAAACGTGCTATTTGATGAAATTAATATTCTTAGAAAAACTGTAGGGGGACTAAAGTTTGAAACTGGAAAAGTGTGAAATTGAATTCGTTTTTCCAAATGAGAAAATATGTCCCTCAGAGCATCTTCAATGAAAAAAAGGATCTTTCATTTTTGTTTAAGTTAATTTTCAAAGTTGGGAAAGGAGAAGAGAATGAAATAGACCCTTTGGGTTATATGGTTTTGAAACTCAAAAGAGATATTAATTTAGAAAAGAGAAGAAGAAGAAGAAGAATTTTGTGTTTTTGATTTATGAGAATAGATAAGCAATTATTAGGGTGTTAGGGCATGAGCATTGTTATGCAAGCTTACCTGTGGTGTGAAAAGTTTTGTAAAAGGGAAGAAAAGAAAATGGAATATATAAGTATAAAATGTAATTTGAATGGGACTAGTGGTTTAACTTAAACCAAGAAAATTGAGGAAAACATAAAAGATGCCTTATGCTAGAAGAGTATCAGGATGAAGATGAAAGTTTAGGCAAATTGAGACTTTATTCTATTTACCATAACTTCCATTTCCTAAGCAAGGAACCTCTGATTATTTTAAAAGATACTACATATTCTTTGTGGCATAGAATGTTTTGAAGCATTAGATTCTATCCTTGACCCAAGGAGGTTCATGCATTATGGCATATCAGGCATAAAATATCAAAGGAGTTTATGGTCAATATATGCATGCCAACCATCCTGTTAGACTCGACCGCAAAAAGGGATCCCCTAAAGTTACATTCAAATACCAAATTCGAATCTACCAAACCCTCAACTTTCTTTACATCCTTTCATTAAATAATATCATTTATCATCCTACCTAAATTATTAATATTCAAACCAAAATATACTTCCTTTTTTACATCCCTTTACATATAAATCCTACATCTTTATTTTTTTACTTTTCCATCAACTTACAATTCCTCATACCACTTCACTTTTCACTGTCATCATTTAGTAGTGTCGGTAGATATATTCTTTAACAAATTAAATATATACATATACATACAAAAGAAAATTATTAACACTTATAAATTAATAATTACAGTAAATAACTTTTAATCTTACTGGGTGGAAATAAACTATGTTGTTTGACAAGCATACATTAAGTCAGACTAGATTTTGTTTTGAAAATAAATTATACCAAAGGATTTATAACATCTATTTGATTAAAAATCTCATTCTTAAATCGTTAAAAACAACTTTTAGATTTAGTAGATTGACTTATTCAAATAAATAATATTTTTTTAACTATAATTATTATTAGATTAGTTTTTTAATAGTTAATTAAAACCATTCATTTTTTTTTAAATTATACGTATTTAAAAATTCATGTTAATAAACTTATTGAAGAATAAATTGGTGCTCTATTTAAGAGTCTTATTATGTAATGATTTTCTAATTAGGTTACCATGTAGACCTTAAAAATATTATTATATTATAAAAATAAATTATATTTGGCACTTCTAGAACTCAAGCTTACATATATTTATATCGTTTCTTATGTTTTGAGCAACAATTATTTTAAATTTTTTTCGCTAGCTTATTAGCTGATTATTCTATTTAGAAGGAGGTAGGTAAAATTTATATGAACACTTAAATATGAAATAAGTCTTTAGAGAAACAAATAGATCAAATCAAACTTTATAAACACAAGATTTTAAACAGTAAATGATAGAAGTATGACAAATAACAATCAAGCTTGGACCTTAATTTTGTAAACATAGAAGTGAGAGTATCAAATAAACAGTATATACTATGAGATAACATTGAAGCAATGAAAAGAAGAGAAGAAATGGATATAAGATTTAAAACAGTAAATGATAGAAGTATGGAGTAAGTTTGAATTTGCAGCATGCATAAACGATTGTAGAAGAGTAAAATTGAATGTGATGATTAAAGAAAATGAGAAAGCAGAACCCTAAAAAGAAAGCAGCATATATATATATATATATATATATAGAGAGAGAGAGAGAGAGAGAGAGAGAGAGAGAGAGAGAAGGTGATGATGGGTAATGGAATGGAGTATGAAGTATGAAAGCTGAAAGTGGCCCAACTGCAATAAGGCCACGGTGAATACACGTGCCCATATTACTCCTCTCTTGGCTTTTAGGGGTCCCATTCTATACGAAGGAACCAGTCAAATCAATCCCATCATTTTCCCACCAATCCTTTTTATTTTTTCCCCCAAACACTTCTTATATGGTGACAAGAAAAGAGGGGGGGCAACTGCGAAATTTACACATAAGAACCCAGTCACGTACTAGGGAAAAAGCACCCTACTTGCTAAAATTCCTTTGTCGTTTTCCAAACCAAATTTCCATTTCTTAATTTCCTGCGGAACCACCACAGAAACTAGCTTAGTCAGATTATTTGACTTTTCTTGATTCGTTTGTAACACGGACAAATATTTGATTCCAAAACGACCCCAAAAGTCCACCGTCTTTGCAATATCATAAGTAGTTATGGCAGTTTGGTTCACCTAAATCCTGTCCATGTTCATATTCTGCTAACCTGCTATGTTCCCTCATCACTACCACCAATTCCAAACCACGTAAAACCCTCTATCATCATCAAGAATAATGCTTCCCTCAACCATCTTTCTTATGTCTTCCCCTAATTTTAATATAAACTATACTACTATTCAAGCCTGTTTTTCAAGTGAAACAATAGCCTTTTCAAAGGATCTGCACGTGAAATCAACTTAGTTTTCGAAGATTTTTAGTTTTATTTTTCATCAGCCAAACAAAAATATATATATAAATATGCTACAAGTAGTACCAGGTTATATACAACAGCCATTAAAGATTATAGTTTTATTTTTCATAAGAAAAATTGTTTGCAAGATTTAAAATCAATCATATTGTTTATTAATGGATTAAAAGTACTATTACAGTCCTAAAATAAAATGTTGGTGATTATTAAGTAATTGATATAAAACGGATTAAATTGATTTTTTTAAAATAAGATAAAATGAAAATTATTGGTTCTAAAAGATTTGTTTTTTATCAGCAACTTTACATATTTTAATTACCAGTTTCGAATTTCATGAATATTTATGTTGTATTAAATATACACGAAGAAGAAATTTTTATGTCTATGGTAGTTTTACGTCATTGGAAATTTTCTTTTTCAAATAGATGATACATATGAACTCACTGGTAAAGAAAAACTGTGCATCTACCAAAATAGTTTTTATTAGTTAAAGAATCTAAGGATCTGCAGTGCTTTTTAAACATGGGTATTAACTCCTTTTGACGATACTTTCTTTAGTTTTTATAAAAAAAATTATTATCATCATGAAACAAACAAGAGTAACACCCAAGATTTCAAATTTGTATAGTTTCCATTCACATGGTGGTTGCTTGAAAGAATCTCCAAGGCACCGGTTTTGAGTTTTGACTGAACATACGAGTTTGTAGATATGAAAGAACAAGACAAAGCAAGAAGTAAATAGGACTTTATATATATATTTCTAAAAATATTTGTGCAATTCATGATATTAGATGAAATTTTACATGCAAAAAGTAGTATAATTAAGAATGTGATAATTAAAATTTGAGTAATTAGGAGAGAAAAAAAGGAAACAAAGTTGTATCATTCTCATAGAGTTGATTAAGCAACGGAGACATAAATGGTTGGATGTGCAAATGCAAAAGGACTTTGGGTCGGTTGGCTTATTCCATATACTTTATTTATGAGAGATACAATGCTTTTGACAAAGAGTCACAATTAGGAAGGTTAGGTTCAGTTTTCGTATATTATATGAATTTGAACGTGCAAATTAATTTAATCATTATTCAATGTACCCCCCAAAAAAACAATTGCATATGTTCAAACATTAATTGTTAATTCAGATCAAGAGAGAAAAAGAAAAAGAAAAGAACTAGCTGTATGCTATTGATTTTTTTTTCTTCTAGAAGGATGCATTATTTAATTATCGGTTAACAAATGTACGACGAATTTAAAATTTGATAATTACATTACATATAAATGCATTCTTCCTAGATAATAATATATTTTAGATTTTATTTTAATGTGTTATTATTTATACAAAAACTGTAAAAATTGTAAATATATTTAGTATACTTAATATATAAGATATCAATCGTCTATGAAAAGAATATGTCTAAGACGAACAAATAGAAGGTTGTGACATGTAAATGGGATGAAAGAGACTTATCAAGTAATAAGGAATTTTATTTTTAACATCTCTTTTGATTCAACCAAAGTATAGAGATTAGAAACAAAAAATCGCTGATTTAAGTAAGTCACTTAAATTAAACGAGAATGGTTTAAAAAAAGAAGAAGATATTTTAGATTAAAAAAGATAAATGGTTATCTGTGTGCCTATTATCATCATATCTATATGAACAAGTAGCGACATATATATACTCAAAGATGTATTATTTCTTGCAATTTATTTTTCGTACTTTATACTATTTTGTTTGGGCATAGAAAAAAGGTGTGCTGACAAGTGTTTTTCTTTTACTTTACAACACAAAAGAGTGGTCTAGATACAATTAATAAAGGACATTTGTAAACGTATAGACTATTTTGGATGCAATATAATAAAAGAAAAATGCAAATGTATACTCCATTTTAGGTATATTAGAATTCAAAGAAAAGAAAAAGAGAAAAAAAAAATACTACACTTAAAGATACTCTCTTTCTATTTTTCATTTATATGACATAGTTATCTAATTTATCAATAATAAAAAAGATAGTTGATTTAGTTCATAACAATAAATTTGTTCTAAACTTATATTTTGTCTACATTATCGTTGTTTCTCTCTTCTAATTGTTTAATAGTATAATTTTTTTAATTGAATATATTTTAGTCTAAAAATAATGAATACAAAATTATTATGATAGAGCCTTGTAGAAATGAGGATAATATTTTTTAATTTGACCTTATAAATAGAAATGAAAAGATTTGTTTTTTATAGGTTAGAAAAAGTAATAAATAAGATAAATAATATAATATGTAAAAGGAAGCTAGATGAAAATGAGATATATATAAAAAAAGAAGAAGAGTAAATGTACTTTAATAAGAATTGTACAATGAAAAAATGGGAATATAACATAATTATTTGATTTTCAACGTGAGGAAGTTTCTTGAAGTTTACAGGTGCAATGTCCTTGAAAAAGAAAAATTAAGTTTACATATGCACCCAACAAAATTAAATGCTGAAAATTAAAAGTTGATTAAAATATACAATTGTTTTAGTTATCTGTTTGGTTGTACAATAACAATTACATTTATTCTTTTCACTTTTCATAATCTTAATCAAGATTTAGTTTACTTAACTTAATTACATTTAAACTAAAACCTATGTTTCATTACTGAGATAGTATTTTTTTTTTTTAAGAAAAAACATATAGTAGAATATAAGTACTTTCAATTTTTTCTCTTTTGTCTATGCAGATATTTATCATAAGACTTACAATTCACTTTCATATCCTTCATAATTCCTGCTGCTATACATGTCAATGTTAGTCAAGGAAAAGATAATTTTTTTGTTTCTTACCCTATGAATCATTCATAAAGCTCCAGAGAATAGCTTTTTTCCATTAAATACGTATTTCTTAGCACCTAATATAGAGATATTTTAGGTAGGTGTCTTAAAGTTAATGTGAGGGCAATAACTCTGCTAAATTTTTGGATTGAGAAATGAAATTTAATTGCATAAAGAGCATTAACCGACTATATTAATTTTGAAGAAACGTATGAAAATTATACACGTGCATGAAGGAATTGTTATGATTAATATAACTTGGTGAAGGGTGAAAAATAAACAAAGAAAGAGGGAAAAGCAATTATTTTGTGCCGCTGGTTTTGAAGCTTATTGTATACAAGTTAGGTTGTATAAGCTGCTTGTTTTTTATTTCTGTGAAACCATACAAGGGGCTACTGTGCTAACTCATGCTACGATTCTGTTTCTTAGTACCTACGTTCTAAATTATGTTACAACATAAAAAGGTGCCGAAATTTGTTTGAAACTGCACAAGTTGTCACCAAGAAAATGAGAATGGAAAAAAAAAACACGTGGTGGTGGTTACAATTCAACATGTTTGAAGTTTTTCCTTTCGTGAGGGGAGGGAAAGAAAAAAATGAGGCCATAAATGCATGCCTATAATGTGTGTTAAGCATGGTGATTATGCCATTGTTCCTTTAGGTAAAGGAAAGTTAAAATTTTTGAAAAGAGGCTCTTTGGTGTCTTTTTATGAAAAGGTGACCCTCCAAATAGCATTTAAGAATAACAAGTTGTAAAATAACCATAAAAATGGTAAATAGTGCTTTGCTCCAATATCTAAAAGAATCTGAATAAAATCCTGAATTATCCATTTACATGGGATTATTTTCCTCCTTCGGTTGATACTCTCAACCAGTGGTTATTTCTTTTAAGGATAAAACCCCTGAATAATGCATAAAGAGTGTTTTTTCACAGGTATCATTTTCAAAATCTCATTGTAAACGGTCAAAATTTTAAATCTTAGAAAAATCAAAAGATCGAATCTCAGTTAAGAAATGTATCTACGTATTTATTTAGTGTTTGCTAGCATTTTAAACATGATTTTTAAGAAAATGGTTAAAAAGAATAATAAAATACTTTTTTTAGTAAAACCTTGAGTCTTAATTCACTATATTATGATAAACCAGCCCTTTTAAACTCAATTCTGTTGGTCAAAAGATAATTAAGTAATCATGTTTGATTATATTCTACTCTTACTATAGGATCTTATTAACCAGTTAAAAAAAATATTGAAAATATATTAACAATCAGAGAAGAAGGTATATTTATGAATTCCAATAAAAAAATGTTTTTAACCAGTGTCTTGAAAACACTTGTTAGTATAAGTCTTACTTTTAGTAAAAGAAATCATAAAAGCAAGGTGGTATTTACCTTAATAGAATATGATAAAGCAAGTTAGTGGCAAAATGGTTATGAAACAACTTATCAGTAAAAGTTGCTCATTATTGTAAAAACTCTTGCAAAAAAAACTTAAAAAGGAGGTTCCTGAGCGATTATTATGTGGTCCCTGCAACTTTCTTATTTAGTATAGTTACTGAAAAGTACAAGGGCCATGGAAAAGAGGTGATAGTTTCGTCGGTTTTTGCCCGTGTAACCGAAGTTATGAATTGACCACACACACCTCGCTTATACGTGCTTGAACCAACGAGTAGAAAGCGAGTGCATTTTTTTTTATAATTTATTCTTATTCAAACTTTTTTCCACTATAAATTCCACGTTAATCAGAGGAAGCATCCACATAACAACATACTATACCACTCTCCTCTGTTCTTCTCTGCCTTCTCTCTATAAAACTCCGTGACCTTTCTTCCTATTTCTCGTTCTCAATTCACTCCACCCAACAATTTTTTTTTTTCTCTTACGATTGATATTGCTATTGTTATTAGTATTATTGTTAAACTTGGTGTTGGTATAGAATGACGAACCGTAATGTGAATAACACGCTTGTGGAGTTTGCAATGTCGATTTCTAACTCAAGTGCTCTACCTAGAGCTGCAGTGCCTGGAATAATGGCTTTGCTTGGTGGGGTTTTATGCCTACCCCAGAAAAAGCTCTTATTGAAAACTTTGGAGGATGGAAGTGGAAAAGGAGGAAGCAAAGTTAACCCATTGATTGATTCAATGAGAGCTTCTTCACCCACTCGAGTCAAATCCACACAAAACCAAGACTCGAGTCCTTGGACTGTAAGCCTAAAACACAAAAGCCTTGTTTTTCACAACTTGGTGTGATTGAAATTGAACCTTTTGGTGTTATTTATTATGTGTGATCTGACTCTGTTCGGTTTCGCAAACTTTGTGCAGCTTTACCACCCTTCGGCACTGAACATGTTTGATCAGATTGTATGTGAGTCCAAAGGGAAGCAGATTGTCACTTTTCTTGACTATGATGGAACTCTCTCCCCAATTGTTGCAGACCCAGATAAAGCATACATGAGTCAAAAGGTACACCTTTTGTTCTCTCTTGTTTTATTCACTAACTTCAAATTGTTAGAATAAGGGAAAATAGTGAAATTGATTTTCCCTTTTTTCTTTATTTCTGTAAATAAATCAGATGAGGGCCACATTGAAGGACATAGCAAGGCATTTCCCCACTGCCATCGTGAGTGGAAGGTGCATAGACAAGGTACATTTTTTTTTTCTTCTTCACATCAAAACTGGAAAAAAAAAATATTATTATTATTTTGGTCAGAACTAATTTGGAGTTTTTGGTTTTATTTTTTTAGGTGTATAACTTTGTGAGATTGGCAGAGCTGTACTATGCTGGAAGCCATGGAATGGACATCAAGGGACCAACAAATAGGCGAAGTACTAAGAAAGTGAGAAAAAGTTTCTATAACCAAATTTATGATATAAAGATTTTTATCATGGTGTCCTTCCCTCTCATCATAGATTCGTATTTTTTTGTTTTCTTGCAGGGAAACGAACAAGTACTCTTCCAACCCGCGAGTGAATTCTTACCCATGATCAATGAGGTTCGTTGATTATTTTATTTATTTTTAACTAGCACACCATTGATGAATCTCCTGGCTCATCATTTTCTCAACACTTACACACGATTTTAACTGTGCCGTTATCATTGTTCTATTATGGGGTCAGGTGTACAACATCTTGGTAGAAAAAACAAAGCCTGTCCCGGGGGCTAAGGTAGAAAATAACAAGTTTTGCTTGTCCGTGCACTTTCGATGTGTTGACGAAAAGGTACCAACATTCACCAAAATATATTTAATTCCTCCCACACCACTTCCACACGCACAAGACACGTTATAATTGACGGCTGATACTTTTGTTTTATATCTAATTATCATTATTTCGTTCGTATTTTACTTAGAGTTGGGCATCATTGGCTGAACAAGTTAGCTTGGTCGTCAACGACTACCCCAAACTTAAGCTAACTCAAGGAAGAAAAGTGCTTGAGATTCGACCAACCATAAAATGGGACAAGGGCAAGGCTCTTGAATTCTTGCTAGAATCACTAGGTAAGTGTTCATGCATAGATAGATAGCTTTCTTTTGTTTCAAAAATAAAGGTGATGATGGTGGTACATGTCTCATGAGCTACATCTCCTAACTTTTTATTTCATTTTTTTGCATTTCCAGGATATGCCAACTCTGATAATGTATTTCCAATCTATATTGGTGATGATCGAACTGACGAAGATGCTTTTAAGGTAATTAACAAATGCCACCACCTTTGTTATATATGTTAAAATTTGTGTCAGTATATTCCAGGTATTATTATTATAGTTATTGTTGTAACTTATTGGTTTATTGGATATAATATAATCAGGTTTTGCGGAAGAGGGGCCAAGGGATTGGGATTCTTGTTTCTAAAATTCCAAAAGAAACCGATGCTTCCTACACATTGCAAGATCCAACTGAGGTATGATCAATGTCTAACGTTAATTATTATATTCAAGCATTATTGTTATTATTATTATTATTATGTACATCCTTTTGATGTTAACAATGAATTGGAGGTAACAAAATCATGTTTTGTTCACAGGTTGGGCAGTTTTTGCGGCATTTGGTGGAGTGGAAAAGAACGAGTACCCAATACCGCAAGTTGTAGATTCTTGATGAGTTCAGGGAAATTGACGCCAACCCAGAATTTGGTCAAGGGGTGGTTCCAATTATATCCCTTTCTTGTTGGAAATAGGAAATAGTGTGTTCCATAATTTAAAGTTTTAGGGAGGGACAAAGTTCAAATAGCTAGCTTCTCTCTCTCTCTTTTTTCTTTTTCGTTTTATTTTTTTCTTTTCAAATGTAATCTATTCCTTCACACGTTTGCATGCGCATGCGGATAGTGAAAGAACTGATGTTTTATGCCGCAATTGCCAATCGCGCGTCAACCTTCTTCCTCTCTCAACTGTACTTATCGTATGAAAATCACCAACTTCGACTACAAAAGGTGATTTAGACAATCACAAGTGCAAAATGACTTTATACCAACATTTAGAAAAACAAAAAAACAAAATATCTTCATTCATAACCTGTTTCTATTACCTATTTCACTGTAAACGGCGTTGAAACAAAGGAAAAAAAAAATGATTCCCTTTGACTAGGAACGCTAACGTTAAATAAAACTCTAACCTAACTTGGTGCTACAAGATGTTACGTGAATAATGTTGAGCGGATGAATAAAGGAAATTATTATATAAAAGTTGTACACTACATGAAATTGAGCAGAGAACTTATATATAATTCACAACTTTAGAAATATAAATGGCAAATGCGTATGAAATGTTGTACGGTAAAGTTACTTTGTCAAAATAAAAAACAATGAAGATAAGAGAACAACTTCTTCAATTAAATTAAAGCAACCATGTTCGAACTCTATCGATTGTTAGTTTAAGCGATGCATTGATGTTGCAAATGGCACATCCCTCAACCAAGGAATGCTAAATTTTGGATTTAAATTTAATATTCGATATCTTGTTCTAATAAACCAAACCAATAAAAAATGCAGATACATTATTCTTGTTATCAAAATTTCGATTATAGAGACTGTTCTGTCAAATTTTATATTCTGATCTCGATCTCGGAATAAATTTAAGCTCCTTAACAAGGGTTAGTGAGTGACCAACAACAATAACATAAGTGGCATTAATATTATAACTCGAGAAAGTTATGGATACTAGTGTTCTTGGGTTCCTTTATGCATTTTATAGTAAAGAACGCTAGTTTAATTAGTCTCTGAGCCAATTAAGTGAAGGTGCACACCAAAGAAAACTAATTAAAGAAACGAAAACCATGTGAAATCTTGAACTTGGTGTCTCTCTACCCTCATTTCCACAATCTGAGCCAGATAAATGTTTCACCAGAGTAGTGACAGCTGTATAAAAGAATACAGTTGTCAAGATACCCCTTGTCATGCAGGAAAAATAGAACTCACTGGCTAAGAAGTACACGCGTGTAGAAATTGTATTGACATTTGGATTTATCCCGAAAAGAAATGGTAGGAGCTTTAATAATTGGGAGCTTTGTCGTTTTAGGAGGACATGCCAACACTGACACAAATGTGAGTGGCTAATTGAGTTGGAAAATCATAATTTTCCGTTTATGTTTCTTGAGTTTGAAATTTGTTTAATATATAAATTCTTATGAACAATATTATACTATGGTATAAAATAGTTATAACAATAGTAAGGTTCTGTGGAGATGGATCTCTCTCGTGAAAAGAACTAGTCGATCAGTTTCGCATGCAAACATATCCTTATCATCATGTCATGTGTGGGAAATTGGAATAGCCTCAAAATTCAACTGTGACTAAATAAATCCACGTTGTGTAAACAAACTCAGATAGTCATGTTGATCATGCTTTGCGTTTATCTTAATGACCTTGTAATAATTGTTCAAAGATGTAAATTTCAAAATTTAGGTGGCAGCATAGATAGATACTATGACAAGCTGGCAAGAAACCGTAATGGCCACCTTTGGTTAGCAATTATTCATGTTTCTATTTGGCCACATTTTCCTTACTCCAATTGTGCACATTTAGCATTACTATACAAGCTACACACCTAACGTACTCAAAGAAGTAACCCTATGCTAAAACCCAAGTCCCACCATTGAATCACTAACCCCTGAAAATTACTTCCATTATTGCCAACCACCCTATTCTTATGGTCAAGGTGCTATGCGTGAAATGAGTTGGTCACGCCATTACCAAACAAAGGGTGGTCATTTTGAAGAAGATATTTGACAATTATAGTCTCAGTTTCACAGTACATAAACCTGCTTGGTCCTGTACCTCCCAACTTGTATACAGGGCATCTATATTCACCCTTTTGTCAGACAAAGTTAGAAAAAGACCCAAGCACAATGGTTAATTTTAATAAGCCTTAATAAGATGGCAGGGAGTCTAAATCTGACTCAGATATATATATATTTTTATGATCCTCATTATATATTTTAAGACTGCTTCTGATAAAGATAAAGGGAGTAAGATCTGGGATAATAAAACTAATTAAAAGAAACACTTTGTTTGATCTTGATGATCCTAATTCCTAACATACCCTACAATTAACTATTGATAGCTCCATCCTTGTTGAATTAGGATATTGAACCTAGACAGAGAATTATAATTGGTAAAGAGATGTTAGCTACTGGACACTCTGATTTGATTTGACAGAACCAACCTCGATCAAATATCATCAGACTGGTATCTGAAAACAGTAATATTTTAAACAATATGAGAGATCTGATTTCTAGTTTAATGGCTTGTTTTCAAAGGGTTAGGTGCGTGAAAGGGAAATCCACTAATTGGTGAATCTTATAAATGGTTGAGGAGGAGTTGGAATCCACTCAAAGTGCTTGATTTGAAGAAGACACGAGGGGGTATACATAATGGGGACACCAAACATGTTTCCAAGCCTCGGAACCCTGGCCTTCATTTTCATACGTGTAAAGAAAGGTTGCCACTAGATTCAGTTTCATCATTGGTGCCTTAAATAAAATATGCCAAGCCTTAGAAGCTTCAATTATTGGTAGAAAATGGGCATTCCTTAACACATTTAACCGAACCCCTCCTAGCTCAGATATTATGCCAAAATCCAATATAGCTTGCACTCATGAATGTGTCAATCATACACATACTCTTACATGATTTCTGTGAGAGAGAAAATATAAGCAAATAATATTATTAAGTTCCTTACATACTCTTTTCCTCTTGTGGGTGATTATCGAGGCCATTCAGAGTATCTGAGTGCCTTTCAGTTGTGACCTTTTTGCTCCCAATAGACCACACCTGAGATATAAAAAAGGAGGAAAAAGAAAAGAAAAGGACCCTTCATAGTAGTATTATTGCTAATTAACATACATTCTTTATCATAACCCAAAAAAACTATATTTATATATTCATAAGCTAAAAGAACAAAAACCCATCTTGTGGCATGTTTCTAAACCCTTCTTCACATTTCCCATCATATAATACTCATGAGACCTCAACAACTTTTGTTCCTAGTTTAATTATTAGTCAAGTACTGTTGTGTGCTTTAATAATTAAGTTAACTAGCAAGCTACAAGGCATATGGTTCTCTCTGTAATGCATTATTTGCCAATGCCATAGAGATACTCAATAATGGATCTCCATAGACCTGTCTGCTCTCTGATGAAGGACATCGATCCAATGGTCCCCACTTGAAGAATGAGCATATTTAACTTTCAAGTATATATGACTATTAATTTTGTTAATCATTGTGTCTAGAACAATAATTAACGAATCAATAAATAGTTTGTTAAAAATTAAGGAAAGAATATACCACTGCATTTATGAGTTTTATATCTTACTTTTGAATTAACTTTGTACAATGTGAAATAATAGAGGTGGTTAGTGGTAGCATTGAGTATTTGGATTATGTGGAGTTATGAATAGTTGCTGGTGTTAGAGGGAGCAAATGGTGGTTGTTTTGAGTTTGATAAAAGGGTTATTGCTGGTATCTAACCCTTCAGTCATGGTAGGTTGTTAAAATCAAAGGTGGGTAGTGTATATAAACGATGGAAAGTGAAGATTAGATAAATTAAAAGATAGATAGATAGATAGATATATGAGGGAGTGACATTATTATGAGGCTTTCGGCCAGCGTGCATTGAGTCAGTTCTTCTAATGGGACAGATGTTGCCATAACGAGGAAGCAGTTAGCTTTGGTGACTACACAATGCCAAAGAAAATGCTTCAATGGGTTGGCACCTTACCTTTCCATACCTAGAAATTGTAACTTTTTATAAGAAATAGACTGCTGAAGAGTTTTGGATATTATTTCATTTCTTAACTGTCTCTCACAGGGTGTTCTTTAATCAATGATACAGTCTAAGAAATCATCGAAATTCTTTTATAATTAAACTGTTTTGTTTGTGTAGGATAAGAATTCCATTTTTCAAAAAAAATACTTGAGGTTGCTTGTTAAATCGAAATAACTCCACCTGAATTATCTTCTCAAGAAAGGGAGAGATAGGAAATCAAACAAATCTGATAAGTGAATAGAATCAGTAAGATTTCTTTTGGAAAATATTGGGAAGTTAAGTTCCTTTTAAAGAAAAGTAGTTTCAAAATAAAATTATGGTTTTCAACGTCGTCAAGTACGAAGCCTCATCACCTTACGACACATGTCCTAAAATTATTCTATCTAACTAAATGTCCAAAGTATAAACTTTAAAATATTTTACTTCTGAAAAACAAGAAAAAAAAAAAACTTTGAATATTTTATTTATTTATTTATTTTGGTAGTAAAAACTTTATTATTTTTAAACTTCAAGAAAATTTATAAAATATTTTAGAATGACAAAAAATAATTCATTAGCTCTTAAATTTACAAAAGATATACTTTATTGTTCTGAGTTATATGCTAAGTATTATTTTCAAGGGTCAAATAATATTTCAAAGAAATTATTAAAAAAAAATTATGTACTATAATTCAATTTTTTTTAATTTATTTATGATTTTCTCAACTTTATACCTTACTTAGTTAAATTAAATTTATTTTTAATTAATATGAAAATTTCTCAAATTTTTACCTAAAAATTGAATAAAATTCTTTTTTATGTATGAAAAAATTATTTATTTAGAAAGGAAACAACCATTTGGGTGCTTTTTATGTCTTAAAAGAACATGTCTTTAGTTTTTTAATATATTTTTTTAGTTCAGTACTGCCATTTTAGTATATATTTTTCAATATTCAAATTTAATTTAAGTTCTTTACTCATTTTAATAGATCCCACATTATATTTTACTTTCAAATTTCTTTTTTCTTTTTCTTTGGTCATTTTTTTTTTCAAAAAAAAAAATCTTCTAAAGATGGATTTTGTGACTGTCAACTCATTCTTTTTAATATAAAATTTAAATAAAAATTAACTTTTTATTCTAAAAAAGAATTGCTATAATTTTGTTTTGAGTAGATAATTAATTAGTCTAAACCTGATTAAATAGTTGATAATTTGATCAATTATTTGACAATTTAAACGGTTAAATTTTAATGACTTACATACATACTCGTTAATAATGAATTAGTTTTATTTTTTAATTGACTATTAATAACAATTTTGATTTTTCTAATCATAGGTTTGTTATTTAAGCGATTTTTGATGTAGTCACTTGATTTTTATTTTTTAAATGAAATTTTTGGTGTGGTTTTTGCACGCCTAATTTCTTAATAAATTAGTTAAATTAAATTGTGCTTGTTTTCCCTTTTCTTTCTTTGTTAGGCTTTTGTCTTCTTCATGTTGGGTTGCTGTCTTCTCGCCCCAGAATTTTTATGTTGAAACTCTTTTATTTTCTGCTGGGCTATTCAACTTCTTTTTAGCCCAAATATTTTACTCCTTCTTTTCTTTGCTCAACTGGGCCAACACGACAACTTTAGTGTATCGAAAGCATTACTTCTCTGTTGGGCTGACTATTTTGAAAGCCCAAAAACTTGTGGATTAGGTGGATCTGAAGGTCCTTGTGATATGCTTTTAATAAAAATAAAAAAAAATTTAAAGGGCAATTCTTTATATGAGCAAGTATTTTTTTACAGCATACAAATGTCAAATATAAAATTTTTAATTGATATCAATTGAAATCATTTTGAAATGAAGTTTTATTTTTAGTCATGGTTATTTTTTGATAAATGTGTATCCAAACATAGGTTAGAGTTATACTTTAACCAACATTAATGTAAAAAATATACATTTATGAAACAATATTTATAAATAAATAACTTTTTAACAAATTTTTTCTGAACACAAAATGAATAAATCCATTAAATACGAAGTGAAAGATACAATATTTTAACCATAGAAACTTTTCAAATTATCCTTTGCATATTTTTCTTAAAAAGAAAATAAAAAAAGACAGTTATATATCTAAATTTAGTTGACAGAGAGAAAGTGAGGCGAAAAAAAAAAAGACTGGAACCGAAAAAGAATTAGGGTAGACAAGAGACAGAAGGGAGAAAAACAAGGCCTCTTCTTCCCCGCAGACGCAAAAGGAAATAAGAATAACAAAAATATTTTCTCTTGTTTTTGAGAGCTACAATAATATTTTATTCGTGGCAACTACCCAATCAAAACACGCACGCGTTGTTAAAATAGAACAAGATTGCCAGAGTCGCGTCGCAGTTCCAGGAAATTGAATTCAATCTGAAACGCCCCGTCACTATTCCAATCTCCGACGAATTCCGATTGAACGGGGTGTTCTCCATTTCAAAGCATCCTCACCAATTTTTCTCCTCAATTCAATTTTAATTCAACTTAGGTTTATTTTTTATTAGATCTTCCCTTTTGGATCCGCCATAATAATCGCCGATTTGGAGGAAATTGAAGCATGGACGGCATAATGAGCAAGCTCCGCAGCCTCGACGCGTACCCTAAAATTAACGAAGATTTCTACAGCCGAACGCTCTCCGGCGGCGTCATCACCCTCGCTTCCTCTATCCTCATGCTCTTGCTCTTCTTCTCCGAGCTCCGTACGCTTCTTTCCGTCGTCGTTTTGTTTCTTCTTTCGTCGTTTTCGTTATCTAAACTCTTTCTCGTGTTTGCACTGCCTCCAGGGTTGTACCTCCACACGGTCACCGAGACCAAGCTTGTTGTAGACACTTCCAGAGGCGAAACGCTGCGTATCAATGTAATCGATAACTTCCTTCGTCTCCTATCCGTTTAACGGTTAATTTGTTTGTTTTGAAATAATTACTATGAATTAACTGAACGTTGACATTTTGATGCTGAAAGTGCAGTTTGATATCACGTTTCCTGCGCTTCCGTGTTCCATACTTAGTCTTGATGCCATGGATATCAGCGGAGAGCAGCATCTAGACGTTGTATGTATTGTTAAAATTATGAATTAAAATAAATAAGTGATTTTTATTTGTTTTCAATTTTGCTCGAGTTGCAGAGGTTGGTGTTTTGGTTTTGGTGCTGTAATTTCATGATTTATGACAATGTTTTTTGTCTTATGCTGTGTAACTCTCAGAAACATGATATAATCAAAAAGAGATTAGACTCTCACGGCAATGTGATTGAAACGAGGCAAGAAGGAATAGGTGCTCCCAAGGTAAACAATAAAATTATGTTTGTCTGGATATGTATTTTTGAAATTCATGCGTTTATATTTGAGGGTTAGTTACTGTGGTAATAACCGACATCGTGGTTTTAAATTGGGGTTGCGGTTTTGTCATGACCCTTTACATTACTGGAAATTGTTGGGAAATGCGGCTAATTTTGCCCCAATTGCGGTTGCTGTAAACCCAAAAATATTGACTTGCTGCCTAAATGCAGTCAGGTTGCTGTAAACTCAAAAACCTTGACTTGCAACCGACGTTGACAATATTTTAAAAACATGATTGACACATTAAGCTTTAGCATGCCTAGGTGACTAAACATATTTAAAGGGAGCTTTTTCTTTACAAAATGAGTCCTTTTAGATGCAGTTCGTTTCATTTTTTGCTCTTCTTAAGATTAGATCAGTAGTGCTTTATTTATATTTTATCTTAAAATGGTTTCAAGAAATTATGTCTTCCTTGATTACCTTATTTTTGGAGCATTTTATTCATTTAACTCTTTATTTTATCAGATTGAAAAGCCCTTGCAAAAACACGGAGGCAGGCTTGAGCATAACGAGACTTATTGTGGTTCCTGTTTTGGTGCTGAAGCGGTATGCTTGGTTTAAAATTATGCTTTATAGGGATGTGTTGATTTACTAAGAAGAAAGTGGAAAATTTTCATTTATATCTACATTGCTTACTAAGAAATCTTGTATTTTATTTCACTGCCTTTTGAATTTAAAAAAGGAAGTGCTCATATATTTGTTCTGGATAAACAATTTTCAAATTTCAACTAGGTGTCATTAATAGTCAAGCCCCTACATTTTTCTTCCTTTCGTATAATATCTTTGCTTTCCCACTCAGGCTTCATAATAATGGAATTGGAAGTAGGTTTCATTGAAATGTTTTTACATAATAATTTTAATGCTTAACTGAATCTTGTGTATATTTATGTTTACAGTCAGATGATGATTGTTGTAATTCCTGCGAGGATGTTCGTGAAGCATACCGGAAGAAAGGTTGGGCACTTTCAAACCCAGATTTAATTGACCAGGTTTGTCCTTATGACATCTTGCCCTCGAATTCAAGATTATTCCTTAGCATATCATATGATTTTATTTGATTAATACATATGAAAATTTGCACTGCAAGCAACGCTCATACTTTCCAATTTCTGAATACGAAGTTCTCAAAGTGCACAATTTTTAGGCCTGTATGTTACCTAACAGGTTATTTATCTGAATAAGTTAAAACTATTTGTAGGATCCATTTGAAACTTTGCAGTTTTAAATTTTTTATTAAAATACTTTCTGCCACACGTAACATTTGAAGCATGGTTTACTTCTCAATTTTCATTATAGAAGTAGCTAGTTTTTCTGACTGATATCTTCTGTAATAGTAACATTCTCATTATGAATTGTTAACCATAAACAATCATTACAATTTTGGCTTCATCCTTTTACTATTAATGAGGAGTTGGTTGCCACACTTTAAAATACATGTTCTTTTTTGTGGAACTGTGGATTATTGCTTGATGCAACAGCACACGTGCATTTTGACATTATGATGTACAATTTTTAAAAACACCCAGAGAGTAAAGGTGTCTAACTTCAGAGTCTGCAATGGAGCTCCTGCAAACTCCTACGTCGTAATACTCAAAAAAGAATAATTAAAACACCTATCACAAGATCAAAACAAAATGTAATACTATATTCGTAATAAATATTCAACATTACCAAGTTGTTGAGGACTATGACCCATAAATTTCAAAGTTCGAACTATCTATAAACAACTAATAAACTAAATTTGGGTTCATAGCTCAATACACAAATAGAGAATATAGGCCATTTCACAAATCACATGATGGGATCACCTTTCAATATAGAGAGTGTAAGAAGTTCCACAAGTGATGGACAAATTACAAGATACCAGGTTAAAAATGTTCGAAAGAGAGAAGATAGGTTCCCGTTGTAGCATCGTAGCTGGGTTAACCATGGTATAAATGGGTTGTTCACCTCAGTTGGAGTGGCGTCTGTTCACCTTGTTGGAACTAGGTTCACCTAGTCTGTATGTTGCCTTGCAGGCTTGCAACAGTGACTTCATCAGAGCAGACTTCAACACTTTGTTACAACTGGGTTGAGAGTCGTTGTAGGCTTGCATCTTCATTCACCACATTCATTGTAACTGGGTCTGGCCATGACAGACACAACTCTGGAGTTAAGTTTTTGCCACTGTGAGGTTGAAGGCATGCATTCGAATTTCAGGATGCTGCATTTTTTAGTTTTTGAAAAGAACTAAAACGTTGTTGTTGTGAGCTTTTTTGGAGGCAGGACATCATTCTAGTACAGACTTGATGATCAATGACCCTCAAACTCGCTACTTGTGCAAGTTTACCTGAGTTTGCACAGAAACAAGTTTGCAAGTGAGTTAACTTGTTTTCCCTGGCTAGAATTGTAAACTTGTATGAGACTACAAGTTAGCTTGTGAGTTAGATGAACATGCAACAGCATTTACAACTGTTCATTATATTTCTTGGTTCTAGTTGGAGTCCTTTCCAAGGAGAAATAGGTTACATTAAACCAACCATGTGACTAAAAAGCCTACCAAAAGAGCTCATATTGCTTCAGAAGCGAATGCAGCACTGCAGTGAAAGAGTTTGGCTTACAGCTTGATCATTCGCTAGTAAATTGAAATATCATAGGATTAAGGATGGATTCGTTAGTGATTTCATTTTCAACATAAATGGAAGGACATGTCTCCATGTTTATTCAAATATAATTGTCTACATATGCTATATAGGTTTTTTCTCTAAATATTTTTAGCATGTGTTTCTTATCATATTTTACCTAGCTTTATCTTCAATAATTGATGTTCTTGTCTTATGCCCATTCTCTTCAATTTAAATAGCACTTCTTCCAAAATCAAATTGTTAATTTAATCCGGCCCCTATTTGGCATTTGATGTGTCACTTAGTGCAAAAGAGAAGGATTCTTACAAAGAATCAAGGATGAAGATGGCGAAGGATGCAATGTGTATGGTTTCTTGGAAGTAAATAAGGTTGCGGGGAACTTTCATTTTGCCCCTGGGAAAAGCTTTCAGCAATCTGGTGTACATGTACATGACCTGCTGGCTTTTCATAAGGATTCTTTTAATGTAAGACATTATCTATTAATTTGTATTCCCAATGCAAATTTGTATTGTAATTTTGACTAAACATTTATAGCTTATATGAAATACCAAAAGCAACATAATATAATACTGTTATTTTTTGGCAAGAAAATTTCTTCTCACTCTTCTTATTTCAAGACATTGACATGCCTATATCTTGCAATTCAGTTAAGTCACCACATCAACAGACTATCTTATGGAGAGTATTTCCCTGGTGTTGTCAATCCTCTGGACAAGTGAGCTTTTCATATTCTAATAGCCGCAAATCCAGTTAACAGTTTGTTCACTGTTGTGTATATATTCTTACCCTCTCTTGATTATCAGTGTGCATTGGATACAAGAAACACCAAGTGGGATGTACCAATATTTTATTAAGGTTAGCATCCTGGATCTCTACATATTACTAATACTAAGTCTTGTTAAGCATATATTTAATTTCCAAATTTTAATATTTGTGGTTTAAATCACTATTTCAATTTCTATGTCGACTGTCTACTGCATAAAAAAAACTGTTGCTGTGAGTTGAATTGTTATTTCTTCTAATTTCACTAGCTATATGAATCAAACCGAGTTACATTCTGATATATCGGTGAGTATATCTAGTTTCACATTATAATATTATTTATGAAGCTTTCATTGTCAAATTTTATTGTTTAAGATGCTCTGTACTTACGCAGTTTCCAATTATTGCATTTTATGGAAATTTAATATATCTCTAGCTTGCAAGTGTTTGCATTCACCAAATCTCCTGTCTTATTATATCTTCAAATAACCGAAGGTGGGTCATTACCTCAATTGGGGAGAATAGGCATACATGTTAGTGGTAGATTGCAGCTTTGAGATCAACTTTGCTTCTCTTTTTGGCTATATCAGTTTATATCTCTTTACTAGTTTGTGCATTTGTCATCTATTTCATTGGCAGTAGCAATAGCTATCCAGAGTATACAATAAGCTACAATTTTTCCTTTCTTTTGGGCTACGCCAAAGATTTTTACTTCCCGTGTTTTGACAAAATTAAAATAACCTGTTGTTTAATTTTGGAAATTATACTTAACCCCCTTTATATATTTTTCAGCATACAAATTGTACAGATTAGGGTGTGTTATATGATTTGTGTAAAATTAAAAATGCATCTAGAGTAGAATTTCAAAGTAATGCCCAAAACTGCTTTGGAAGTAATATAGGGTTCTTTGGACAAGCTTCTCCATAAGCTCCTTCTAGAAGAGAAAAATAAGTAGAAAAATTGAAATTAACTTCTTCATAAGCTAAAATTAGCTTATACTTGAATTAATTTGTAGAAGTTCTCTCATAATTTCTCAATTTTTTTTTTTTTTATCTTGTGCCTTAGTTAATTTTAGCTTATGAAAAGTCAAATTAATAATTTATTCAAGGTTATTATAATTTATCGTGTTCGGCTTTGTTATCTAGTTTAGTTAAAAGTTGTGACAAGGCATGCCTCTTGGGTGAGGTGAGGGAAGGAAGTGTCCATCACATCATGCTGCGAGGCAACTACCATATTTTAGTCTGGGACCTCTTCTCATGCCTTGATGACCTTGCCCTCATTGCTAATGAGCAATGAACTTCGTGAATCCAAGCCCATAAAATTTGTTAACTTTGTCAATAACTGATGTAACATGGTGGTGAGAAATGCCAGCTATTACTGTCAAGGAAAACAGTTAAGCTTTTGTTTAATTGTTGTTTCACCCATCATTGTACAATTTGGCACGTGCTTCGACAATTTAAAACTAATATATTGATTTTGTTATGTTTGTATATGCTGTTTCATTCCCTTTGTATCCAAGCACCACTACTTCGGTCTGGTTTATTTGCATTTCTTCTGTATTTGTTTTGTTTTTTCAAATTTTTGCTAGATGCCACGTGCTGTTTTTGTGTGATGGCTTGAATTTGGTTACAATGGCTGTCACTATCACTAAGATCACTTTTGTACATCTACTTTTTTATCAGCTTGTTATTTATAATTAATATAATAATTTTATAAAGTTTTGACTATAGAAATATCCTATGATACAATTTTTATTCCGTTTACTTTCGCTTTTATATCTATTGCAACAATCAGGGAGAGTGAGAAAAGGAGTGTATAGGGTAGCAATAAACTCTGAAGTTTTGGTCTTTTTAACCGATGATCCATACAACTGAGCTTATTGAGATAGGACTCTTTGTTGATGTTATTGTATTAGACCCTTCTTAAGTGAGATGTTCCACCTTTTGTGTTTTCTCCCCTCAAGGCATTAAAAGCCCTTAGCTCCATAATAATGTGGAATATTTCATCAAAAAGCTTCTATAATAAGGACTTATCGAATTTTGCCAATTGTTTTGTTGTTTTTCAGGTTGTGCCGACTGTATACACTGACGTGAATGGGCATACTATCCAGTCAAATCAGGTTATTGAGCTTATGAATTTCACTTTCCGGCATTTTTCTTCATTGTTGCTAGTGAAACATAATACAAACTAGAAATGTTTTGGCAGTTCTCTGTGACGGAACACTTCAGGACTGGAGATGTGACCCGTCTGCAGTCCCTCCCTGGAGTTTTCTTCTTCTATGACCTTTCTCCAATTAAGGTGGGCTTTTACCCCGCTGATGTTAAGATAGGGAAATACTGGAGTCAATATAATTTTATTTACTGTTTTTTTTCATCAAGGATTTTTCTTTTATCGCATTTTCTTTATTTTTTGCCTTTTGGTCACATATAATATTGGAATAACATTTTGCAGGTTACTTTTACGGAAGAACATGTCTCATTCTTACATTTTCTTACTAATGTGTGTGCTATAGTTGGAGGTATATATGGATCTTCCACTATTGCTCTTCATTCACTCTTTCAGAACTTGGTTTGAATCTACTAATATGATTCATTTGTGTAAATTCTGACAGAATCATATTGCTGTTTGTTGCATCATACAGGTATTTTTACCGTTTCTGGAATACTAGATTCATTTATTTATCACGGTCAAAGGGCAATCAAGAAGAAGATGGAACTTGGTAAATTTAACTGATGGGTGTTATTCGAGTAATTTCGAGCGTATGGCTCTTCAGAGACAATCTATTCAAGAGAAGATCAACTACTGATTCAAATTCCCCTTGGGGGTTCTGAGTTCTTCGGTTTCAGCGAAAGGATTTTGCCCTTAGATGTCACCAATGAAGGTTGAAATGCTAAGATCATATCATGTGCAACAAATGCCACTTTGCCATGATTCATATCTTTTCTGACAGCTCTGATGTTGTGAATGTTACGTGCTTTATGGAAAGTAGAGGGGCTTTCATTATAGACGTAGACTTGCAGCACTCCCTTGCAGAAGCATCAAAAGGAAATCCTTTAGGGAAATATAAATCAATAATGATAATCTAAAATGAGATATAACTGTTAGGTTCACCTTTTTTTTCTTCCCGTTTAGATGTCAAGAGTTTTAGTTAGTTATCTATGCGTTTGGGTTTTATTCTGGTCTGAACTTCGTTTAAATTTTAAATATAGGATTTACCTTTTAAATAGGAGGAAAAAGTTCAAAATTCAAATATCTAATTGGATTAAGAAATAACAGATTAAAAAGCCTGTTGCTAAAATTCTTCTACCTTCATATACTTCTTGTACAGACCAACCTTAATCATATCTCCCAAAGCTCATATTATTAACCTTTTAACCTATCTTTAAAAATAATGTTTAGGGATGGAAAATGATTCACATCTTTAAATATTCGTGAGTAGAATTTGTAATAGATACAAAATATGTAACATTAACATATATTTGTAAGTAAAGAGGGTAACCATTATGAATATTATAATATTTGTACTCGTAAATTCTCATTATTCGTTAAATATTAAAATGATAATATTTTTTTATTTATTGTTAGTGATTTTTATTTAATTTTATTTTTAGAATTAAATTATCAAACTAAAGTTATTAATAAAAAAATATTAAGATTTTTGTAGATTTACGTTTTTGATTTAAATTTATGGAATTAATAATTTTAATTGAATTTTCTTTTTAGAAAATTTTATTTTATTTCTACTAGTGTTTTATGATGTAATTTTTTGTTATATTTTAAGATAAAAAATCATTTGAATTTATATTTTAATGAATACATTTAAAATAATTTTATTTAAATTAAAAAGAATCCATGAATATCTATGTTTCAAATTTGTGTCCAATAAGTAAAGAGACAAATAACAGATAATTATTAAACTTTCTATCAAGACATCCGACATAACTTCTATATCTAACTTTTTACCTTATAATATGAATAGCTTTCAAAAACTCCTAGTTAACGAATTATCAATCGAGCCTTGAATAAAAGTATAGTTAATTAAAATTATGTTTGATGTTTTGACTTCGAACAATGATGTTGCTCCTATCCTCCACATTTGTTTCTGAGAAATGTTATCATCATAGTTTTAGATGTGTTTTAAAATACGTTATTAATTTTGAAATTTATTTAATGAAGCAAATTTTGTTCTTTATTGACGATGAATAAGTGAAATATTCTAATCATTTAAAATCTTTTAATTTTATTTATTTTAATTATTACATTTTATCAATCTTGTTTCGTTGCTTATCTTTATAAATATATTGTTAATAATTATAGAAGTTAATTGTTTTTTAGAAAGTTAATTATAAAATTAAATATATAATTATAAAATTTAATGAGTTCTATTAGTATTGGATAATGTTTATAAAGAATTTCTTAAGGTTTTTATTGATTCAAGGATTTAGTTGAAGTCACACTGATAAAGAGTTAGAAATTTTTTTAAAGAAACTTAAATTGAAAAATATGAAGGTGAAAAATTACATGTCTCATGTAATTGGTCAAGTTGTCCTTGAAACTTTGAAGAGAAAGTTGAAGCATATTTGAGATTTTTTTAAACAAAAATATCAAAATACTATTAAAGTAAAGCGAGTAACTTGAGGTTCTATTTTGATATAATTGTCATTATCATAATACAATTAATCTCTTTCTTTTGATGAGATTCAACTGGTTAAAATGATTTTGCATTCATTTAACTTCTTTTAAGTTCTGCCTCTAATAATAACACTTTTAAAGAATGGATAATAGGTAGTACCACTTCAATCTCATTCACCAAAGAATACGAAGTTGTCGTAATAGAAATATGATTAGAAGTACGATATCCATACAATGCAAAAGGAAACATGTCAGGTCAATATCTATATGTTACTATCAACTTTTGAATAATTTTCTTAATTTTTTATTTATACTTCTACTCTCCATTTATATTTGAACATGATGAAAAATTTTAATGTTGAATTTTAAAATTATTGTACAACTTTTTCATCATCTTATTGTTTAAATTAGTCTCAGTAATGATCTTAGGCAAGACATAATGACAAATCAAATTTTTCTTAATGAACTTGATTACCACATTCCTTGTCACACTAGAATATAATATAATGTGTTTTTGACTCATTTAGTGAAGTAATAGATGATAATCAAGATGAAACAGTGAACTTTGAATGCCTTATATATACTCTCAATTGGGTTTATCAAATCCATAAAACCAAGACCTTACGAGAGATTTTTGGTAATGCATGAATATTATCAACATATATTTAATATTTCTGGTATTTTCTCACATAATTTCAATAGTCGACTTTCATGGTTGACCAATAATAAGAAATCTTTTTGAAAAAAAAAATATGTAATTGGTAAAAATAATATAATCCCATATTTTTTTAAAAATAATATTTTAATCCAACAAAATATTTTTTAACGTAATCCTTTAATGTAAGAGTGATGTAATATTAATTTTGCATATCAAATCTCTTAATTCACATTTAAATTGATGAATAATTAATGTTGAATCTGCATAAATTTATAAGATTCTAATCTTAAATTTAAAGATTATTTCTGTCTCATTATTTATACTTATCATTAAATATAAATTTTAAATAAGGTTTGATCCATATAATTTTTTTACATTTTCTATGACATCATTTTATAATCATCCAAATTTAAGAGAAAAAATTTCATTAATATATGAGGACAAAATTAAGTATTTGAAAAATAGAAAATAAATAAAATTATAATATAAAAGTGATGAATAGATATTATGCATAATTCTTTTCATCATACATAATTCTTTATAATAATTTCTTTCAGAAAATCCCAGTGATAATATAAAAATGTTTATATTGATAATGACAATAAATTAAACTCGTTAATAAATAAAAAATAATAATTTTTAATATATATATATATATAAAGAAAAAATTGTTTATTTTAAAAATAAGTATAAATATACTTATTTTCCATTTAATTTTTTTTATAATTTAACATTTAAGATAAATTAAAATAAATTAATAAAAATAACTTTCTAATTTTTATTTCTAGAGTAAAGAAATCTATTTTCTTTATATATGGATTATAATTGTAAGTAAATTGATATGAAAGTATAGATATGCATTTATCTTTATATCTTCGTCCCATATTTCTCTCTTCTATTATATATAAGTGCTTGCACCTCCTTTCTAATTTTTGAGAAGTTTCATTTCTGAATGCACTTCAATTTTTCAATAACCTCTGAAATCATACTTGGTTCTTTTCTGAAATGCTAAATTTTTTTACCTAATTTGGCTTTAAATTGATTTGGTATTAGCTGTCTCTATTCAAGTTCATCGTCTTCTCATCAATAATGGATCAAATAAAAATTGATGGTTATGGACTGTGTCAAGCTTTTCCAGCTACTTCAAGTACAATTTTTCTTTTCAGGGTCTCAATTTTTTGCTTAAGACCGTATTAGTAGGATTAGTAATCATCTCCAAAACTTAAAACCTATGCAAAAACAAAGTAATGATATGTATAAATCAAACAAAACAGTGTTTGGATTAACTCAACCACTTCCTCTTGTTTTATCTACTCTTCAATAATAGTTCAAATTTCCATTTTTAACTCTCTACGTTTTTTTATTAATAATTTTGTAATTTTTTTATATCTACCCTAAGCATAATGCATATATAGTACTATTTAATAGTAAGTAAAGATTTTAAAATGAACTGTCTAATTAATTAGATAGGTTAAACAAAAATTCAAAATGAATCTAGTCACATTCTTATAAATTGTGCATTTTTAAGTCTAATTTGATATTTTATCAAGCCAACGAATCATATCAAAATCGTTGAAGCATAGTGAAGAAGATAAATCTTAGTTAGTATCACATTCTTAAACAATGAAAACCTTATTGTTAATCAAACAATAAAGATATGCAATGCAAGAATCTCTAAACTTAAGTATGAAAATTTTAATATTATCATCTACTTTATGTGAGACTGACTAGATAATAATCATTTTCTTTTTTTACTGTTTCACTTATTTATAAGTATTTAATTTATAAATAAGTCTTAATAATAAAATTAATTGTCGGGATTTAAATTCAAGGGAAGAATTTAACTAAAAAAAGAACTTTATTAACTTAAATATGTAGTGTATTGTAGCAATGTGAGAGTTTAATAGAAGATAGTAAGCAAGAGAGTTAATTGATGATAGTATAGGATTGGTGGAAGAATGAGACAATTTTTTATTTTTTATTTTGAAAAAAAAGTACATATTGTTAGCACACTTTTCACTTTGGTTGCTGTGTGGGGGGAATTGTTATCGTGGTTCATGTGAAAGCCATTTTGTTTTGTATCGATTTGTGAAGAAAAGGACAAAGTTTTTGATCATTGGGAGGTGGTGTCTGCGTCCCAACCAAGGTTCACTGAATCGAATAACTGCAAGAACCTCAGTTTTTACGGTACGTGAATAGATTCCGTTCTCTGCTTTCGCTACACTTCAATTTCCACTTTCCAAGGCCACTTCAAACCCTACAATTAGTGAAAAGGAAAAACATTTGTTCACATACTGTGCAAATCTACAGAGAGATTTCAAAACAAAACAAGAGATCTTCGTTTAATGTGTTTGGTGATATCTCAAAAAATTATGGTAGAGAAAAATGAAAGTTCTATAATCAATATTTTGCTACTATTTACGTGGTTAAAAAATTCATTACTCCAGTGAAAATGGGAAACGTAAAACATAAGAGCCAAGTCTAAGCGAGAATCTCGACCACAATGGGTTGTGACTTTCAAGCTAAAATCTGCGTTGAATAATTCCGACACACCTCACATGATCGTGTTCTGCACCTTCAACACTGATCAAAACGGACATTATTCACATGCAGAATACAAAGGTGAGTTAGTTTTTATTTATTTATTTAAAATTAGTTATTTTTTATGAAATTGAATTTTAGGTAATGATGCTATGCAGTATCTTGATTAAAATAAATAAAAATTTTAAAAATTATTAAAATATTTATGTACTCGAAAGATCTAAAAATTATGAGGAGATTAAAATGAGTTGAAGAGCAATATGATTTATCGTTTCATATGTCTGACACCAGAAACAAACTATCTTCGGATGCTTTATCATTTCATTGCTTTGTTATACACATGTATACTTAAAAGAATATGATTAATTGAAAGCAGAAACAAATTATCCAAAATAAAGTAAAAAAATATAGAGAGAGAGAGAGAGAGATAAATTGAGACAGAAATAGAATTGAATTACATAGTTGGAGGAAGACTAAAACATAAAAACATTGAGAAAAAGGTAACCCGGAGTCATTCTCCCTGGCCAAGCAAGAAAAAAAACAAGCTGACCGAGGCAGAGAGCTTTACAACATATTGACACAACAGTCAATATTCAAATCATAAACAAAAATATAAATAAAATAAACACTAAAATAAACCCAATAATCCAAATCCTAAATGCAACACTGCAATCTTCAAAAATTCAATTGCAGCATAGCCCCTACAACCTACCACTACACTAAATTATTATTATTATTATTACCCACATAACTACACAACATTTAAAGACATGTCTTCAAAGAGAATCCCAATCGATCTCATAAGAAGGAAACTTCTGCAAGTTAAAATGTGCAGAAGCATCTTCCCATTGCGGCTCGGTGACGTCAAAGGTCAGATCAGAGAGCGGAGAAGAATCCACAGAGCCCTCGCTTTCAGGAGACAGGGCAGCTTCGGGTTCGCCTTCAGGTTCCGCCTTGCAAGAAAGGTTCAGGTTTGGGTTTGTGTCCTCGTTCGGATTCTGAGCCTCCTTTGGAGCTGCTTTCGACTTCTTCGATGACCTGCCACCCTTCTCCGTCTTCCCCTGCTTCGGCATTTCGGCCAAGCTCTGACAAATGGCATCGAGCTTAGCGTCCACCGCGGACTGCAGAGGCTTGTACTCGGCGAGGAACGAGCCTTTGAGGTTCGGGAAGTTGAGCCTGGCGAAGTCGCCTCGGAGTCTGTACGCGGCCTTGTCGTACGCCAAAGCAGCTTCCTCGGCTGTGTCGAAGGTCCCGAGCCAGAGCCTGGTTCGGTTCTTGGGGAGTCTGATCTCCGCCACCCACTTTCCCCAATGCCTCTGCCTCACCCCGCGGTACAGCTTCGTGGGCTTCGGAGGCCCACCCACTTGCTTCATGGGCACGGGCTTCGGGCCCAGGAAGTTTAGGGAGAGGGAGGGCTGGGTCTGGGCCTGGATCTGGGCCTGGATCTGAGAAACCTGAAAGGGGCTTAGGTGGTTGAGGCCGAGAACAGAAGTGGGTTGTTGTTCAAAGCCTATTAGGGTTTGGGCTTGGAATAGGTAGGAGGAAGGGTCTGTGTAGAAATTGGGGTGTGGAGGGAGTGAAAGAGGGGAAGGAGAGTAGGAATATGAAGTTGAAGTTGAAGTTGAAGGTAAAGGTGAATCAGAAGATAGAGAGGGAGTAGAGGAAGGACTTTTCATAAAAGGTTCTAGAACTTCCATGAGCTCACCTCTGAATGGATCTGACTGAACCTGTGCTTGTCCGTTGTAGAAATCCATCATAGCTGCCATACAAAATTTCCAACTACACACAAATCTTAGATAAAAATTTCTTTCAAAAACTACAAATTTGAAATTTGAAAAACCTTGGAAGTGGTTTAAAATAGACAACCCCTTTAATCCAAGTAAAATTGAGAAAAAAGATAGCTTTGAGGGATCAAAAACAACCCTCGTGGCTTAGTAAAAAAAATGATTTTTAACTAAAAATTTGAAAAAAAAAAACCTGGATCTCGATTCTGAAAACACCTGGCTTTCGAGAAATCCTTTGAAGTTTGATTCTGTGAGAGAATAGAGGCAAACCCAAAAAATCACGCGTTGAAAGACAGATGGTTAACAGAAAGGGATTCAGAGAAGCGGGGCGTTACAGAGGGGGGGAAGAGAGAGAAAGATTAGAGAAAGAAGATGAGAAAAGTGAGGCAGAGAAAGTTCGAAGGAGAAAAGGGAAGTGAGGAAGAGAAGTTTTGTTTGGTGAGAATCTCTCGGTCACTCTTGGCTTTGTCTTTGTGAGTGGATGTGTTTATATAGGAGGAGGGGAAGTTGATTATTACTGTTGATTCGTAAATTAATTGAAAAGTGTAATGGCAGTGAGAAGGGGGTTAGTTTGGGATGATTTTTGTCAGGAACCAAGACAGCTAAGGATGATTAACGTAAGAGCCAATGAATGAGAAACACGCGCCGCTTTGTTTCTGCACAAGACACGTTGCCACGCCATTCTCGTCAGGTATGGCTCTCTTTAACGTTCCTGCCAAGCTTCTTTGACCATGTCTTTCCGCGTTCACACCTCATTCTGCATTCATTTCAAAGCTTCGCTTTTCTTTTTATTTTTACTTTTTTTTCTTCATGAAGGTTGGCAGGTTACTGTCAATCTATTTCTTTTACTTGTAATTCCCCATATAATTATAATTTTACTTTTTTTAAATAAATCTTTATATTTTTAAAAAATCCTATTTTTATTCGTATATTATTTTAAATTTTATTCTTTTAAAATTTAACTTCTCATAATTTTGTTTAATTATTTATTATCACAGCATTTGGATATAGAATTTTAAAAATATTATTACGAGATATTTAAATTTTAATAATATTATAATAATTAGATAGAAATATTTTGTGATAAAAAATTAATAAAAATTTTAATTATGCTTATTATTAAAATAATAAGTTGGATCATAATACTTTTGATCCCTCAAATATATAATTATTTATATGAAGTTAAAATAAAAAATTTATATAAAGTTAAAAAAAAAAAATTTAAGTTGAAAAAAAACTCTTAAAATTAGTCTATATATTTCGGTAATAAAAAAAATAAAAATAGATATTAATTTTAAATATTAAAAATTTTATATAACTTTTTAAAAGATTTATATAATATTTTTAGATAACTATAAATAAATAAATAAATGTAATAATTATGTGAAAATGAATATCTTATAATTCTTAGAATAATTTAAATAAATAAAAATATGATAAGAATATAATAGTTAATTTTAATATATTAAATTTTGTTAGGTTAAGGTTATATTTAAATTATAATAATTTAATATCATACAAAAATAAATAATAATGTAAATAAATAAAATTAATAAATAATAACTTGTGAAAGAAAAATTTTATTTAAATTATAAATTACTGAAAACTGTTTGAGTATATAAATATTATAATAAAATTAGTCAAATAACGAAAATATTATCTTGGAATTTTAATGATTAATTGATAATCTTTAATAAATTAATATTTTCTTATAACTAAAAAATTATATTAACTGATTTGTTATAATAAAATTAAAATAGAATACTAAAAGAATAAATAAATAATATATAAATATTTTTATAACAGTTATTCTTATAAAGTATTAAATGTTATTTATTTGATATTTTAATAATAATTATTTTAAAAATTTATTTATTATTATTATTATTTATTAGTAGAAAGTAGAAATAAATTTATAGCCATCACATCTATAAAATTAAACTTAATTTTAAATAAGATAAATTTATAAAATAACTGAAATAAGAATAAACTGTTTCATTAAAATAAAATAAAATTTGAAATACTTTACAAAGTTGAAATATAAAAAATAAGTAGTATTTTTTGTTTTTAAAATTTCATAAAATTTAATAAATATATATAAATTTTAATGATATGTTGCAAATTTTTCGTTGTGCTTATGCAGATAAAAGAGAATAGAATATTAATTTAAAATAAATTTAATTTGATTTTTGTTTAGTTTAGTTATGAATTTGGCTTTTTATTTTCGTCATTTTTATGTGGACATTTATATATATAAAAGATGAATTTGGTAATTTTCTCACGTATTGTTTTTAAGGGGAGTGGCATTCAAAATGCTTGCATCGTTTATTGTTTTGCACAATTCAGAAAAAGGAAGGATTATAAAACTTCAACTTTTCTAGTTGCTACTCTGCATTCTTCCAGAATCCATCAAATCAAACACACTGTGAAGGAATTGAAATTGTATTCAGTTTAGAGTATAAAACCAAAAATTAAAATTAGGTCTTCAAAATCTAAATAAATTATAATTTCTTTAATTGAATAATCACTTAAAGAGAAAAAAACCGAATGTAATTTCATATAGAAATTAAGAGAAAGTACGTGTCACAAATGATAAAAATACATAATTATGTGAGAGTGAACATAATTATAAAAGTCTTATCATTTTAAGAATGAATGCTTAAATTTATTATTATGTATAATTTGATAGCATCTATATTTCACAATCATTAAATTCTTGGTTAGATTCAGATTAAAAAAGTGAATGAATGAAAAAGAAGAAAAAAAGATTATGTCAATTTTGAAAGATTTTATTATTTTAATTAAATAGTTTTTAAAACCATTTTTTCAGAATATCCATTCTAAATAACTGAAGTATTTATAAATTCATATTTCAGAATTACAATGACATTTAAATTTAGGTATTATATTAAATAAAATTGTGTTAGGATTTCTACTCTACTGCTTAATCATTCTTTCTAATTGCTTTTAGTTGGTTTCTTTAAAGTAAAAAAAAAAAAATTTAATCATTGATAAATATCTAATATTAATATGAAAACGTTAAAATTCTTTATTATTTGATTTAAATTTATTTTTAGTCGTTAATTTTAATTTTGATTTCTATTAAAAGTTTAATCATACATTTAGCATTTCATTTTTTTAAAATTAAATAATTATTTTTCTTTGTTAATTTATCATCAAATTATTAATAAAAAAATATTAACATATTTATCCATAATAACAGTGTTAATTATTATTCATATAAGATATTAATAACAATATTTAATGATAAACTTTAACATTTATTATTATTAAACACACATTAATATTTTTTAAAAGTTAAATTATATTAATATTAGACTAAATTATCATATTTCAGAAAAACTGAATTACCAAATGTATTATTTAACTCTTATAAGAACCAAAAGTTCACTTATTGAAATTAGTAGGATTAAAGCGATTTTTCCTTTTACTATGTTATAAATTAAATTTTCAAATATAATTATAATTTTATTATATTATATATTAAAATTGTATGAAAAACAAATATCAATTAGTTTTAAAGCTTACGTCTACAAAAACATTTACTTAAAAATAAAGCAGTTAAAGTTTACATATAAATGAATTATTTATATATCCTATTTTTTTTTAAATTGTGATTTATTCTATTAATTTAAAAAATATCATTGTTATACTATTATATTTATTATAAAATATAATATTATTTTTTTTATAGACGGAGATAGTAAGAATAATAAAAATAAAAATAAAATATAAATTAGAATACATATAATCTTTATAGAATATGACTTTAAAAAGCATTGCATCAAAATGTTGTATAATGAATATGTGAACATAAATAAAATTAATTTAAAAAAAAAAATCCATGGGCTAAAACATTTTAATTTTATTTTAAAAATCTGGTTTATTTCTAGAGTTTTGTTATTTAAAATTATAGTTTTGAAGTAACTTTCAAACTATAAAAGAATTAAAGAAAATATTAGTGGTAGGATATGTGTAGGTAAATTTAGTTTACTTAGGTTTAACTATTTTCATATACTGTATTTATAAATAATATTGGATGCAATTATAATTTTTTTTTTTTATATATACATGAAAAGTCTTAAAGCACGCAAGACAGAAGAACACGCTGGAGGCAGTGAGAAACATTAATTAGAAGGGTGACAGAAAAATGAAAAGAAAGTGTTTGATTAAAGTAACCAAAAAGTTGTGTTGGGAAATTGTAAAGGGAAAAGGGTTGCTTTTGATTGATGGAAGAAGAAGGGCTTCAAGTCATGCTTCCATGTCAATGGTCAAGAAGAAGGAACCAACCAGGAACAAACACTGCACCCTTTACTGTTACAATTTCATCCCCAAAATCTATCATTTTCTAATAATAATTTTTCTCTTTAGAAGCAAAGTATAAATGAATTTGAGAAATGTAGTGAAAAGGTTTAATGAAGATATTTTTGTGAATTGATAATGAAATGAAGGAGCATTAAAAGATGATAAAGGATATTAGTTGAGTAGGTTTCGAATTGAGAAGTTCACTAACCAACAACATACTAGTTGAGAAATTGAGTACTTAGTGAAGGAACATATTAATTAGTTTAGTTGAGAATGAAGCAAGTAGGCATAATCGTCAAAATTCATGCGAATATTATTTGAGCACCATTACTCTAATCTATTTTAGACAATGACATAAAGGAGATAACTTTAGGCTACATTCTATCAACCCTAGATACCATGTAATCAAGTATTATATTAATCCAACATAACAAAATAAGGTATTGTTAAGTAATGTTTTTATGATATTATTTAAGAAATTATTATTTTTTATTGAAAATTATATGAAATTGCATTATAATACCATAAAAAATATATTTGTATGTTTCTTAATACATTTTTTTTTTAATTTCTTAACTTTAAGTCTATCTTAAGGATATAGTTAGCATTTTATGCAACTTTTTTGACTAGGTAGTAAATGGAAAAGAAGTAAAGACATAACTACTACCTAGAATTTAGGGGTAGGAATTAAAGCGGAGTTAATGCTTAACCACTCTCTGTTATCAACATTTAGAAGTGTGGATTTGGATTAGCTTATACATTAAAAGAAGAAATACAAAATCAAATCACAAAGAGTACATGTATAAGGATACCATAATTTAGTTATAAGTTACAAAACATTTCAAAATTATAGTATTATGTGTGCGTTTCGTTTGCGTTTTAAACTTAATATTTTTAGTAATATGTTCCTAAATAATGTTATTTCACTACGTTTCTTATAAAATAAGGCGTGAACAACATTATATGGTACGCAATCCATTTAGTTTTTTATTTTGTTGATCGTAGGTGACGAGTTGGTGGATTTACGGCGTCAGAATCAAGCATAAGATCTTGGACTAAACCTTTTCTTTATCAGTAATTTTTTTTTCTTTTTTATCAATTCTTTAACTACATTCTTGATATTTAATATATTTGATTTATATAAAAAAGAAAATTGTTTTAAAAAATTTTTAATACAATTTTGATTTTAATATGATCCCACTAATTATTACATCATAAAATTCTTATAAGCATCTCTCTTTAAAAAAATACTTCAAAATATGAAATAAATTATTTTCATCGAGAACAAGTATAGCATTAGTTACGCATTCAATTTTCAACCATTTGTTTATGATGGGAGAGAGTGTGCCACGTGGCTGCGCAAGACAAGCACTGGAATTGCGGCGGATGTGGGAATTATTAGACCGAAGCGCTGATACGTAATGTATGAGTCAAACGCCATGGTTGATGCTGCCTTTATTCTTATGTGGAATACACGCTCCGGAAGAAGCGTGAGCGCAGACTTGATGCTTCGATCGAACTCAGCCTCCAAAATTTGCTGGTTAAGTTAGTTGAAGAAAGTCTGCAAGTGAATTACTAGGTTTTTATTCTGCTCTATATACTAAACTATTCAAGTCGTATTCTTTTCCTTCACCACTCTTTTTCCTACTAACATGGCTGCTACTGCGTATTCTGCTTCTGCACTTCACACACTAAACAACTATTAAAGCAGATTCCATTCATAATTTCTCAATATTTCTTCCTTCCTCATTCATTTTCTTTCTGTTCATGTCTACAATAATTACTACAAATTCAACTACACCACGTGACAATAATTACGCCCTTTTTCTTTGTTATCAATTATGACAAGGACAATTAATTTCCCCCCCATACATCTCCCATATGATTTTAATTTCACATATATATATTCCATGACTTTATTAATAGTGCACAAATGGAATTAGCATAACTTTTCGTTTTTGTTCTTCAAATAATCAACACCAAACACATAAAGAGGCTCATTTTCGTTGGCACGTGTATTTTTCAATGGGATTTCGTATTCTGGCAAAAGAAAAAGAAGATCAATTCACCATTAAACAAATCATTTGTGAATTATCAAGGCAATGTGCGATGTTCTGATGATTAATTTCCGTTTTCAATATGTTATTGCGGAAACATGAGAAGAAATAGAATTCAGGGTAAATGCATGGAACCCCTAAAAAAAATTCAATTATAGGCAACTTGTGTTCCAACTTACATCTCTATTCTCTACGATGCAAGCACACTTTCACTTAAAAATAGCGACTTGTTATTTTCTTCACATAAAAAATATGATGTCTTTTTCTTTTGTTTGCTCAATTGAATTTCTTTCTTTTGAAGGAATCAGCATCCTTACTTGTCAAATGTAATTAGAGAAAATAACAATACATATGAGAATCAATGAATACTTTTGTTTTTTCTCTAAAGAACAATAGTTTTTTGGGTGCATATGAAACATCAATTTAAAATGTGTGATAAGTACTGGGTTGTAATTGTTACATGTGTGAACATCTTAGATGTAAGGATAAGATTCGTGATGTGTATTATTTTTACAATAACATCAATACTTTTTAAATCTAAAACTTCACGCAAACTAAAAATATTTTCACAATTAAACCGAGTCTAGTTTATTATTTATTACTTATTCTGTACCAAAACTCAGATTCTTTATATTTTCTTTTTCAAATAGAGAAATTTATTACTAAATATCAAATAATATTCAATAAATTTGATAAAGAATTAAATACTAGTAATTGTATATTGATGACAAAATAATAAAAAATAATTATACTGATAAAAGAAGAAATTAATAAATATCACCATTTACTTCCCATATATATGCCAGGGGATCCTAATTATAAAAAAAAAATATCATATTAAAAATATAATAATTTTTAATTAATTACATGTCGTGCCATATTTAATTCTTGTATAATTGGCTGCGCAATTGATGTGCACGAATCATGCGGCCATATGTCAAGATCAAAGTCAACAGCATTTTTAGATAACACGTATCAATTTCGTATTTTATAACAAATAAGTTTAGAATGAGGAGAACTCTTTATAATTTCAAACTCTAAAACCATCAACCTCAATATATACTTGTCGTTCACAATAAATAATGAAAATTTATCTTTAACAACAGTGTTATTTTTTCTTTTGGTTGTTGTCATGATGTATACATTTTGATTCTGAACCCTACTAATTGTTTAGTAGTTTTTGTTTTTGTACCCGAATGCTCGTGAACAATAAGAATATTGTTACTTTATCACACAACATGACTTCACAATCTGTGTAATCAATCACATGTTCCAATAGTTGAATTTGGTAATGTTTAAAAAATTTTCCTCACAACTTTTCTTATAAAAGATAAAGAAAAAGTAATATCCTAACTTATGTAAAAATTAATTTGTAAAAAAAATCTCTCTCATTTTGATAGTCACCCATTTTGGTATTATATTGATATTAAATATAATTATATGATTAAGTGGATTGAAGGGTAATGAAGTTGAGAATTAATGTAAAACATTAATATAAAATGAAGCATTAATAGGAAGAAAGTTTAGCTAATGGCCAATGTGAACCTATAAACTTTTATGCATGCATAATAAGCAACCAAAAGTGGTAATTGCTTGTGTTATATAGTTACTAATTAGGAACTAATTAGCATAATCCCACACCGCATGGAGCGCGTTTGATGGTTACCCAATTATATATAGAGTTATATGTTCTTTTTTATAGTAATATTTTCTTTTATAACTAAAAGATAATACTGGTAACAAATGATATCTATAGACAAACTTTTTTTTAAAGAAAAAAATATAAAATATTTTTTTAATAATTAAAATTAGTTTGAAGTAACTTATATAATTCTTAAAATTTTTAATAATTTATATATAAATTAATTATTTTCTTTAAAAAAATGCTTGCATCAAAGTTTGTGGAGTTGCTTTGTGGCAAAGTCAGTTTTGAACTTTGAATAATGGTGGGTCCCACTTCCATCACCATTTACATTCTGTCGCTTCTCACACAACAGCTTTGGCTTTCAACGCGGTTTCACTTTTCTTCTCAGATGTCCCGTTTAGCCGCTAACGTATCTCACGTGTCCGTGATCAAAGTATAAAAAGGTTTAATTGGAGTTACTAACATTTTTAAATACTTTTCTTTATTACACTTTTTGTATTTTTAAGATAATATACATCCTTAAGATTATTATAAACCCTAAAATTTTTCATTCAAATTCACGTTAATATATCATTAATAAAACATATTAACCTTTTTATTTCACTTATTTCTTTTCTATCTGTCTTATTTATTTTCTCTTTACAACCAATTATTAATATTAATGTATATTTTTATCACTCACAAACTAATGTGATAGGAGAGAAAAAAAAATAGAAAAACATGATAAACGAAATGAAAATAGTGATGATTATAATTGGTATTAGGGTTGTTTAAGAGCTTGGTCCCTCTTAGACCCTTGATTTTGTCGGTACAAAGAATCTTCAATTAATTTGAAGGTGATGGATGGCTCTAGTTTTTTCATGACTACGCGAACGCCATATCCGTTATCTTTGACCAAATGAACGGTTAGGATTCACACACAGATGACATTTTGAACCGGTTTCACAACCTCGATTAAAATGATGCAGTTATAACTACTTAAAATAAACGCTTTCTATCACTTTCTACGTTATACTTCTACAATAATCCATAATCAATAATATAACATAAGATGATGGTAAAATTTACAATATTTTAAAAAAAATTTACATCAAATATATAATGATTAATATAGAATTTTATATTGATTATTATACATATGATATAAAAAATATTAACTGTTAAATCTATTATTTTTCTTTCTTTACTCATATTTTTCGCTTTTCCTCTTACTATTACGTGTTCCTTTTTTCCTCTCTCATTATTGTTAGTCTTCTTCTTTTTATTTTTCTTATTTCAAATATATGAGTGATATGGTGGCAAGTTTGATGAATAAGTTGTGATATTACGTTGTATTTATGTTTGGGATATGATATTGTATTTGCATTTGGGGTGCTATATTATCATTATTATTATCCTGCACCTTATAAATAGCACTAGTAATGTCCGTAGATCGGTGGTAGCGATAATTAAGAACAAACTGAGTCGTAAATTCCATCTCTAACAAGAAAACACGCAAGTTTCCAATTTCTTCCTATGCTACAGTTATTCTTCCAAGATGAACCTCAAAAGCTTGAGTTTTTCTTTCGTGTTAGTCACTTTAAGTCAGTTAGAATTTAATGCGTAAAGTTAAAAGGAGAAAAAGGACTGATGACTAGGTCTCGTAGGAATCATCCCTGTTCACCACAGAATTACGAAGAAGAAATCAAATGAAAACAGAAAAGGCAAAAATGATTTTTCAACATGAAAAGTAGGAAACAAAATGTTGTCTCTTTTAATTTGTAAAACGTGTTTATGATAAACAGAAACAGTATTCAGTGTCAACTATTTTTCTTTACCTGATTGTTGAAAACAATTTCGTGATCAGGGTGTTCTATTTAACAACTAATTTCTGTCATTAGATTTACACATGTTGAAAGAAATTAACACCTTTAGAGTCAATGTTTTTAGTGTTTAAATAATAGAAAGTTGATAGGTAGTCCTAAATCCCAGCAAACTGTTGCAGTGTGATCACAAAGTGCAGTTGATCAAAGTGTATACGTTTCTCACCAAGAAATATTTTTGTCATGTTCTACTCATTTTCAACAATTTGAGTTGGAAAGGTTGGAAGGAAGAGTCTGGTTGATTAGAATGAAGCAATGCTTCCATTGGTGAGAAATGTTTCCATTGGATTGTTTTTGTTAATCAAGAAAGAAATAGTGTAAAATGTGTTTGTTTATAGCATAAAATGAGTAAGAAAATTTCAATTTTCGGGTCCATTCACCAAATGGCGTGGCAACTAGCAAAGCCATTAATGAAACCGTACGTTGTTTTCTTTGTCACGGCCGAAGATACTCCAATAATTCTATCAGATTTTGTGGGGTAAGGTAAGGGCGTGATTTACTTTCTTCACGGCACTACTCTTCACCCTTTTGTTTCTTAGATAATCAAAATAATGTACATCTTCTGATGTCATTCTTCAATTTATCATTTGCACTTTCAAAAAGCCACAAGGGTTGTGTTATTGGATGGTTTTGGTTTGTGACTTAATTTATATTAAAACATGAGTGAGCATAAAAGGGTGAATCTGTGTATATTATTAGTTGAATTTGATTGAGGGCCAGGGTTGGAATATTTCTGCAGAGAGCAGGTAGCATGCGCCTAAAGTTCGTCTTTCACCCTCTTTCACTGCAACTTTTTCTTTGCCTTTTCCCTGTTTCACAAATTAAAAACAAACACACAGTGTAACACTTTTGCTTCAATCCTTTCATAGTCAATCTAGCATAATTACCTTATTGTAAATTCAGATTTACATATCTCATCAGAACCTTCACAATAGAGCAATAATATAATAACGTTTCTAAGCATTATTTGGATGCAGCTGCTTATAAGTTTGAAAAACCAATCATGCATGTAAGAAGAAATTCACCGCATTTACAACTCACAACTACGAGTCCATTTTTTGTACAACATCGCTATAAAGCATGAACAAAATTCGAGTTTCCGAAGGTGCCACTTTGAATTGAGTTTAAAATCAATGTTTGATGTTTTGTCTAAATGGTTGAATGGTACTCAAGTCAATAATTAAATCCAAGAAGCTGTTAACATCAATTGTTTCCAACGTGAAAACCGAGACAAATGACACACAAATATTGAATTTGTATACACATATTTATATATTTAAATTTGATTATACCGATTAAAATTCTATAAATAGGTTTCATATAATATGTTATTATTAGATTTTTTCATATTTTATGTTATTATTAGATTTTTTCATATTTTATGATTTCTTTACAAATTTTTATAAAATTTTACAAAATTTATAAAAAAATTTGTGACAAATTTATTTCCTACAAAGTTTTATGGAAAAGTCACATCAAATACAAACAATTCTTATAATGTAGCATGAATAATTTTCTATTAATCTCAACTATTAAATTAAAAAAGGAAAGTGTATATTAAAATGTTTAAAAAATAAAATAAAAATGTTGGTAGGAAGCAAAGGAGAGAAGGATTGAGAATGACGTTGGTTTGCGTCCTCCCTCGCATTTCATGCGTAATAAACTGAGTGTGAGAGTCGGCAAAGGTTTTCTAGTAATTCAAACTTAAAACGAGCGTGTTTGAAAAATGTAGACACATGATTCACAAATTGATTGATGCAGTGCAGACCCAAGATTTGGATTGACATAGACAATTGATGGAGAGAGTTCAAAATCTCATCACCTCATGGCTTCAACTTCTCGGCCCGTGGGCTCCAACATTCCTTCTACCAACACCTTGTTGGGCCTAAGGCACGACCCATTCCTTTTTCTTCAATATTTTAATTTTATTATATATTCCTTTAAATAATAATATATTAAATACTAAATCTTTTAAAAAAAATAGTTAAAAATAACATAAAAATATTTAAAAATAAAATTTATAAAATAACATATAATTTTCTTATTAATTCATATAATCTATAATATATATATATATATAAATAAATAAAAGTATTATTTTATTTAATGTTATTATAAACATATTTTATTATTTTTTAAAATTTTATTTTTATTTATTAGTTTTTCATTATAAAATAAATAAGATTTTTTTTAGCACCTAAATAAATTAAAAACATATTTTCTCCTCAAATTTATTTTTTTTTTTTTTCATAATCATTCATGCCAAACTACGTGCTATTGAGGTGGTTTCAAAGTATGTGTGCATGCATTAGTTTGAAAGTTGAGTGCCCCATTTAAAGAGTGCCTATGATGAATGAATAATTGAATAGGTCAGAGTTGATCTTTTAATTTATTGTTATTACACTAATTCTATATATTTTTTAAAATTTATTTATATATTACTTCACATTGAACTTGAATCATTAACGGGAAAACCTCATGTTTAGAGATTAATATAAATAACAATTATTAAGAGAATAAACAACGGATAAAAAAAGGAATAGACAATAATTAACTTAATCAATGAATAACTTGGGCCAGAACATAATTCTATATTCTTACAAATGATTTTGTGTTTTAATTTTGTTAGTTATTGTGATAAATTGTTATACTAATATAATCTTAATAGAGGAAATAAACAGTAAAACAATTTTACATAGTAATCTGATAATCAATAATCGTGATAAATAATTATTTATTTTTATAATGATTATCTTATAAATTATATAAAAAATAATATCTAATTGATTAAATATTTAACTATGCATAATCATTATACTTCATCTCAATAATATATATACCTTTAATACGTGAGTACTTGGTCGATTTTGGTGGCTGAAAAAAGATAGGTTTACAATTTCTAAATTGTTTTAGTAAATGAGAACAAGATAATTGGTAGTACTTTATTTATTTTAAAGTAGAAATTATTCACGCTTTGAATTTGTCAATGACGTTTCCCTCCCTCTTGTTGCAACTATAAATTCAGCTACTTTTTTTCACTGAATGCTTTAGAAAATTGTGAAGAGTTGTTGAAACCCTTTGAACTGAAGAATGTGCATAGCTTTGTTTCTTTGGCAAGCCCACCCACTCTACCCTTTCCTTCTTTTCAACAACAGAGATTAATATCACAACAGGCAAGTCTTCTACATTTACTATAACGCATGGTTTTGAGGAACATATTCATCATGCATGCATGCATGCTTTTTACCTATTGTAAAATTGTTATTATTTTATTCAATTTTGAGTTCTGGTGTTAAGGCCTACGAAGCCTGTGTCATGGTGGGAAGATAGTAATATAGTTGGAGGAAGAGATGAGAAAGGTGGAGGAACATGATTGGCTTGTTCAAGAGAAGGAAGAGTGGCTTTTCTGACAAATGTTTTGGAGCTTCGTTCCCTCCCTCAGGCTAAAACCAGAGGAGACCTCCCTCATTTCTAAAGGTATTTATATATATATTTTTAGTTTAATCTCAGTTCACTTATTTTTTGTTTGATTCGTGAGGAAGTAAGTTTCTTTGAGGCTTATCTTGATGAGGGGATGTGGAAGGAGCATGTCATTGATTTCCATATACAGAAGAAGTTGAACTCATGCAACTGAGATGAACCTACTCTTTCCTCATACAAAATTCTAGTCCATTCCTACGTTATAGCATCCGTCACAATCTTTTGATAAACAGAATGTTATAAATAGCAAGAGAAAAGACTGATGCACATGATTATTAAAATTTTAGTCTTTTTCTTCCTAAGTTCCTTGTCTTTTTTTTAGTGGACAATCAATCGAGTCGCTTTTCTTGCACCATTAAATATTGGTCGAATCTTTGTTTCACAACCTTAAACTAGTGCTCCTGAAATAAAATTGGTTTTGTTGATGGATTTATTGGCCTATATACAAAGTTCTTTATCAGTTAATCAGTGTTTTATGAAGCTCAAGATATTTTTGGAAAGAACTAGACGGATATAGACTTGTTCACTCTAACGGTTATGTGGATTATATAATCTTGTTTGTCACCTAAAAAACGAATCTGTTTAGTAATGAAGCTATTGAGTTCCATTCACACTCCATAAATGAACTATGAAACAGGTGAACCATTAATGAAATGAATAAGAATTGAATTATTTATGGGTCTATTTTCTAAAACTTTTCAAAAAATAAGCCGGCACAAGAATTTCATATTGTTTACGTCACTTCCTATATTTTTATAAAAAAATATAGATTATTTAATTATTTATTTAATTTGAATAAAATATTTAATTAGATTTAAAAAATAAAATAAAATATTTTATGAAATAAAATAAAATTAAATAGTTAAAAAAAAGATAATATATAATTTTTAATGTATTAAAAAATAATATAAGATTTTTAATATTTTAAAATAATATAAAATTATTAATATTTTAAAAAATAATATAAAATTATTAATATTAATTGAACTTTATCATTAAAAGTTTAATTATATATATATATATATCATAATTAAATTATTTTTATTTTTCATTTTATGTTTTCTTTAACTATAAGAGAGGATTGAAATTAACACGTGAAAGTTTGCAAAGTAGCATGTCAAAATATTATCGTCTTTGAAAGAAGAGGGCTTATTCTGATAGAGATTTCATATCAATTAGAGATAAGATTAAATTAATGTATAAAAAGTGGGTGCAAACCTCACCTCATTGAGTCAATTTTATGAACATGAGTTAAGTTTAAAGTCTAATTCTATTATGGTATCAAAACTTATCTTACCCCATTTGTTTGCCCTATTAAGTCACTCGTTATCGGGTTATTTTTGTTGGACCACTCATATGTTAGCTCACATCGAGATTAGTACCTCTCGACGTGAGGAGTATTTATCATTAAAATTGTGTTAGAATATATTTTGCTTAGAGATTAGAATGTTAGCAAGTTCTTGTTACAAATTTGGGAGAGTGATCTTGATTAAAGTTATAGTCGTAAATATTAACTAATTAATAAATCTATTTTGCTAAAATATAATGGGTATAAATTAAGATATAATTTTTTAATTAAATGTAAATTGATATTTAGTATTATAATTATTCAATTAGTTTTTTTTATTTTATTTTAAAGGCAATAGAATTATTTATAACTTCTATTTTGAAATAAAATATGTTTTGATGGTTTACCATTCCTAATTTAAGGAAAACAAAATTTTTTATTCTAATTCTAATATTGATAACATGACTTTTAAGTAAAAAAGAAAATTATATATTGAATTATATACATTATTTTTTTAATAAAATAAATGTCATTAGTTAGTTAATATTAACGACTATAACTTTGATTAAGATCAATTCCCTAAATTTGTAAAAGAAATATGTTAGAATAAGATGATATTCTCAAAATGAAATATTTTTTAACTTAATCTCAATGATAAATTTAAACTAAAATCTCAGGTACAATTTTTATAAATATAATCTAAAGATTATAAAAAAAAATACAAAAAACACACTAAATCATCAATTAAATCATAATTCATCCAAAATTATATAGATGACTAATGGTGTATAGATCCCAGAGATAATTATCTAATTAATTATTTAACTTTCTGATACTTTTGTTTAATTATAACTTGTAATTATTTTTTGTGTTTCTAGTACCAATTTTTATTAATATATTTGTCATTGTTGATTCAAAAAAAAAAAAAATAAACGACTAATGGTTGTTTTAAAATAAATATATTATATTTTATTACCAAAATTCTACTAAAGAATTATGTTGTCTCATAGCAAATAAAATCCTATTCAGATTTAGAGTTATCTCTCTACCTATAATTCTTATATAAACATCCTATATATGAGACATATGTCGTAGAAATACTATTTGTCAAACTTTTCACATGTCACTTCCAATCGTCTCTTCTAACACATATATGAAACTTCGAAGAAAACATAAAATAAAAAATAAAAAATATAATATATATATATATATATATATATAATTGGGTTTCTAATATTAAGTCTAATTAATATTATCTTTTGAAATATTAACAAACTCACATTATCTTTTAAAATATTAACAAATTTATTTTTTTTTAAAATAGATACCATCTCACATTAATTTCATATTTGAAATATTTAAAACTTGACTTTATCTTTTTTCTCTTATTTTATTTTATTATATTTTTTTAAATTTAATTAAATATTTTATTTAAATTAAATAACTAAATTATCTATATTTTTTTCTAAAAAATATAAAACATTATCTTATTATTAACATACTATAAATAATAAGTTATACTTATAAAACAGTATCTTATTATTAACATACTATAATGCACTCAAGTATTTCTTTTTTCACATATAGGCTTTCACAAACCAATCAATAACATTTATACAAAATTTTACTCGCTTGATGTGAGTATGAAAGTTACAGCACAAGAGCATATGAATTTTGCTTTAATAGAAAAAATATTCAAAAGAAGAATATGCTGACTCGTTCATTTTTTTTATGGTGTCCTTGTTTTTCTTTCTTTATCTTCTATACCTATCTTCTTATGTGATATTGTGAGCTTCGAGCTTATACTCTTCTTGTTGTTTTGAGACTTCACTAAATGCATACAAAGATGTAATAGCCTGTTCTCTCCTACATACTTAACCTATAAAAATAAACTTCACTCAAATATTGAGCTGACACGTTATGAAATTTTATATAAGAGGTGTAACATGAAATGGTGCAACATAATACTAAAAAGGTCAAAATGATTTAGGAAATGATGAGAAAGATGATTTTGAGTTTTAGAAGTGTGATCATATCTTTCTGAAACTAGATATGACGATTAGGTAAATAGGGTGTTGAAGTTTTTTAAGTTTACTCGAACTTAATTGATTTTTATCATATTATAAAAAGATTAAAAAAAGTGGTCTTTCAAATTGTTTTGACCCATCTCTTTCATTAGTGCAGATATGCAGAAGAATGAAGATTAAACTTTATTTTTAAAATTTTTTGAACGCTAGAAAATGTGTTTTTTTCAAAAACTTTTTGTAAAGCAAAAGGCACACACAAAAGACAAGGTTTTACATTGATTTATCTCAATAACCAAGATTGCGTCCACTTTTTAACTTACCTATTAAGGTCTATTATTACTTAAAAGGATACAAGCTTCTATAGTTACTTCTGGCTTATCCCAATTCTTTTTTTCAATTCTTATTCCAAACAATATCCTACTTATTATTTTTTACTAATCTCTTCAAACTTTTACATACACCTAAACACCTAATGTAAGAAAATGATTTGATTGAAACAACGTTTGAAATATGAGATTAATTTGGAAAGTATACCACTTCATTTTAATAAACTAATTTCATAAATAAAAGCGTTTTAGATCGTGTAGTCGAAAGCTGAAACATAAAAACAAAGTTAAAATCAAAGATAAATTAACTTTGTCAAATGAAAGAAAAAAAGAAAGTGAAATGTAATAGAAACAAATGAAAGGGTTTAGAGTTTGAAAAAGAAAATGAAGATTAGAAAGAGTTTAGAATTTGATAAAAAAAAGGTAGAAGAAGAGAATTGGAAAGAAGTAAATTGATGAATAAGGCAAAATGACAAAAATTGTAAATTGTATTAAAGAGATGGTTTTAAACGTAGATTTCGTCTTGGTAATTGATAGCATTTTTCGATGTAGGGTGTGATGTTTTAGATTTTGTGTGAAATTCAAGACCAAAAAATTCATAACGACAACAGATTTTTAATAAAACAAAAAAATAAATACTAAATAATACAAACGAGTTTCACCAAACTATTATATAAATTACTTTTGGTGTGATTTTCTTTAAATTTTTCTTCTTTTATTATTTAATTTACTATTTAACATATTACATGAGTTTTTCTCGTATAAATGGCACGCAGGACGAAACCAAGATATAACTGAGTGAGATCATAATTTAATATACATCTAAGTATTAAATTTATGTAAAATAATAAGAATTTTATATATAATAGAAAAAATACTTTTGTAAAATATGTTAAATTTATTAAGATCCAAAGTTATAAATAAAAATCACCAATTTTACACGTCATTCATGAATTAGTTATAATACTTTGTTAATATTAATTTTTTTTAAAATTTTATTAATTATATTCGAAAAATAACTTAATGAATAAATTATACTATTTATTAAATTATTTTCAAGAACAATAACCAACAACCATCAAAGAATAATTTATTTTACGAAAGTTAGAAAATAAAAGAAGAAAAATGCTGTCTTTTATTAAAGATTGCAACTCTAAAAAGCAAATTATAGTGAACACGAGGCTAAACCTATGCACTTAAGACTGAAAATATGATGAAATTCAGAATAACAAGAATAAAGACAATACAAGAAAAACAAAAAATATATATAAAAAAGGAAATAGAAAGATAAAATATTTGATAACAAAATTTAAGCTCTCAATTATACATATAATATTTGTAGATTTGATCCATGAACAGGCAAAATAATTAATCTTTAATTCTCAATTCAATATAAAAATGTTACTATATTATAATTTATAATTGTTTGTCATTTAATAATAATAATATTATTATTATTATTATGTTTTAAAAATGCCATAATCCTCTGAATTCTAAATAAGATGAAGTGAACTTAGATTTTAAAATAATATTATAATTTATTTAATAAAATTTTAGTAAAGAAATAATTTATTTTTACCCTTAATTTTCTGACAACTGAGTCTGAATCATCACGTTATCGCTTCGTTCCCGTCCAACCTACACAGAGACGCGCCTCCTTATAACCTTTCACACTCTCTTTTCACAAATCTACACTTTTCTCAGAGCACCATGCCTCTCCCTCCATCTCTTTCCGTTATCACCTTTTTCCTTCTCCTCACTCTCCTCCACGCCGACTCAACTCAACCTCCTTACTCCTGTGACTCCTCCTCCAACTCACACTCCTACGCATTCTGCAACACCAAGCTCCCCATTCCCCAGAGAGCAAAAGACCTGGTCTCGCGACTCACCATCGACGAGAAACTCACCCAACTCGTCAACTCAGCTCCCGCAATTCCCCGACTCGGCATCCCCAAATATCAGTGGTGGAGCGAAGCCTTGCACGGCGTTGCCGACGCAGGCCTCGGCATCAGATTCAATGGCACCATCAAATCCGCCACCAGCTTCCCCCAAGTCGTTCTCACTGCCGCTTCCTTCGATCAAAACCTCTGGTACCAAATCAGCAAGGTCTGTCAAATGATTCTTATTTTGCTCCTCTAGATGCTTATAAACACTTTAGCTTGACCTTATGCGATGTGAGACTTTCTAAACTTATTGTTGTGGTTGGTGTGTGTGGTTAAGGCGATTGGGAGGGAAGCGAGGGCAGTGTACAATGCGGGGCAAGCTTTAGGGATGACGTTTTGGGCTCCGAACATTAACGTTTTCAGGGATCCACGGTGGGGGAGGGGGCAAGAGACGGCAGGGGAAGATCCATTGATGAATGCAAAGTATGGTGTGGCTTACGTGAGAGGGCTTCAAGGGGATTCCTTTGAAGGAGGGAAACTTGGGGAGAGGCTTCAAGCTTCTGCATGTTGCAAGCACTTCACAGCCTATGATCTCGACCAATGGAAAGGCCTCGATCGTTTTGTCTTCGATGCTCGTGTAAGTCTGTTTCTTACATTTGTTTTTCTTCAGAATTTGTCTTCTTTCCTCAGTCTGTCTGAAGTAGTGTTTGTTCATCGTTTTTATCAATAATTAATCATTCTAAATGAAGTAATGCCATACAACTCCTGCACTTGGTTTTTTATATTACAATCTCCATCAATACTTGGAACTCGGAACATTATGTCTGTCATGGCTAGTTTGATCATTTTCTGACTTTGAAGCAGTTTTTATTGAACATCGCAGTCTCTGAAATTTAAAGTTTTATATATTTATATATATAGTATCTCCAAATGGAAGAAGTGAAGTTGGATTCTTTATATATATATATATAATTAGCTTTACGCTAATTCTATAAAAACTTATCACTCTAATGGTATTATTAAATTGTTTTATGGATTAATATAAATAAGTGTGTTTTTGTTGGTAAAAAAAGAAACCTGAGTGGGATTCAAAGGAGTAGGATTAGGTAGGGCTTTCAATAAAAGCTTATCTAACAACTAAAAACACATTTGCAATCTATGTCGTAGAGCATTTATGCATATAGATATATTTAGAAAGAAAATAGACAGTAAAAGAAAATTAGACAAAAAAACTAGTTTTATTTTACCAAGGAAAAGAAGGGATGAAGAAAAAAAAGGAAAGATATAAAATTGCCAACATAATTTTAATACTTTAAACAAAAGTTGTTTGTTTGCATTTGTTTTTCAAACACATTGGGTTCGTGGTTTATCTTGTAATCATTCTTTCCTGAATTATTTGCTGTTGGAGTGTTGATGCTGTGTAATTTTTTTCTATTAATCCGAGTGTACTACTTCGCTGATTATTTATGACTAAGAGAAGAAAATTTAAAATTATTTGATATGTAAATTAAGATTAAATCATATATAAATAATTTATAACTTTTTTTTTCTTTATAAAATTTCAGAAACTTGTGAAACCCGAAGAAAGTGATGGGAAAACAAAGATACACACACATTGACCTTCTCATAATATCATTGCTTTTTTACCTTTTAAATTAAGGAGTGTTATGCAATTAATGTAGGTCATGAATATAAAGTCAGTGAAGTGATAATTATACACCTATATTTTTTAAACACCCAACCAAATATATATTTAGCATTTTTTTTTCTAAATTCGTGTAGTGTATCTTCATAGGGAAATATATTTTATAATGCACCGAAAATATTATTGTATTCTCTATCTTTATGTAAATAATTATTTTTTAAAATTTATTTTCCTAAATTAATAGATTATAATATGGTTTAAATTATGACTCTTTACATAATTTCTATTTAAAATTACTTTACGAATTCAGAAAAGAAAAATAAAATAAAAATCGTTTTACACTATCATTTTTTCTTTGGAAAAATATATATAACTTGAAGTCATATATGGCGGTATGATTTTAATAAAAATTAAAATTAAAATACTGTAATTGAACACAACTACTTTATGTAAAATTATCATCTTTATGTACGACTTGTCTAAATCTAAATTCATAAGAATGAATGACAACATTTTGGTACAAAAACCAAAATTTGAAGGTTCACCTGCAATTTTTCCATAAAGTTAGGTTCCTGATATATGATGTGACACTAAGTGATACTCGTTACTCCTTCTCGTTCATCATTTACCCTTTTTGCCATTTTCTTAATTCTTCTCCCAACCCTTTGTGATTCAGGTGTCATTGCAAGATTTGGCAGACACATACCAACCTCCATTTCAGAGTTGCATTGAGCAAGGTCGAGCCAGTGGCATAATGTGTGCCTACAACCGTGTCAATGGGGTTCCAAACTGTGCAAATTATAATCTCTTAACCAAAACTGCAAGACAACAATGGAAATTTGATGGGTATGTTCTTAGCTTGTCCCTTTTTAAAGCAACGGTACACAATTATATACATATCACGGGTCAATTTGTGAGGACAAACTTGTTTTCTTCCTTGGTGAAACTTCTTTTTCCATTGGATTTTTCATCCCTTGTCTTTGAAGCTAAGATATGGCTAAAATATGAGAGTGACACTTTCCTTTTTCTCCTTAAAATAAAAACCTTTTCTTACTGTAAAATTTCAGATATATTACGTCAGATTGTGGAGCAGTCTCTATCATACACGATAAACAAGGTTATGCCAAAACAGCAGAGGATGCCATAGCCGATGTCTTTAGGGCAGGTATATATATACTATTACTGGCATTCTCCTTCACTTTTCTTTATACATGCATCTTTTTCCCCTTTTGTTTATGTGATAACCTAAGACTAATATTATCTAAATGCAACCAAAATGTTCATGAGGTAATTATGTAATTGTGTTCTTATTCCCAGTGCATGTGATTTTCCCACTTGTCTTTGACGTTTGTTACACCAATATTTCTAGCAAAGTCATGTGGGTTGACCCACACTTGTATTAGGTCCCCCACATGTCACATGCCATAGCCCAATCTAGGGGAAATTATAGGTACTTCTAATATATCAACCATTCCTGAACTCAATTAATTTCTATATGACATGTTTGATCAATTTAAAATTATTTTAAAAGTTTTAAAAATTAATAATATTTAATTATATATAATTATATATTTTTAAAAAAATTTAAAAATTAATAATATTTAATTATATATAATTATATATAATTTAAAGATTAACTGAGAGCGTGATTATCTCAAACTACTTAATTTTTGTTTCTACTCTTCTACTGCCCTTGCAACATAATTTAATTAACAACTCCAAAAATTTGCTACTGGACTCTAGTTCTGTGTCAACGAAGGATTGGGCTTTGTGCTTTTATTACATAATTTTTAGGAAGACAGCTATCATTGGGCCAATGGCCCGAACACAAACTATGAAAAAAAAAATGCTTTATTAATTCAATAGGAGTATTTTTCATACATTTTAAAACCAATTTTATAAAAGGACATTGATCACATGCACCGACACCTAGTTTAGTCTTCCGCATTTTTTTTTTAAAGAATCATAATCTTATAATTATTAATATAAAAATATATGATTAAATGTTACGAAAGTAAAATTCAGTCTAAAAGTAGCTTTTACCGCGTTATATTTGTGTTAGTTATGTATATATATTTATGTTGATATTACATATAATTTTAATTTTATCTTGTACTTATTTACTTCTACTTTAAAATTTTATATACAAATAAGACCAGCTATGTGTACCTATATCTAGTGTGTTATCTTACTCGAGGACCTTGCACATGAGCAAATTGGTGTTTGAGCAGCAACATTCTAGATTGTAAAGGTAATTTTGATGGATTGTGATGATTGGCTTACAGAGATATACCATCATTGATTTGCAGGGATGGATGTGGAGTGTGGTGATTACATAACTCAGCATGGAAAATCAGCAGTGTCGCAGAAAAAATTGCCCATATCTCAAATCGACCGTGCACTTCAGAACCTATTCTCCATAAGAATGAGGCTAGGCCTATTTGATGGGAACCCCACGAAGCTTCCCTATGGCACCATTGGTCCCAACGAAGTGTGTTCCAAAGAACACCTCCAACTGGCTCTTGAAGCAGCAAGAGATGGCATAGTCCTTCTAAAGAACACTGGCTCACTTCTCCCACTTCCAAAAACAAGGCCAAGTGTTGCTTTGATTGGGCCAAATGCTAATGCCTCGTCACTAGTTTCCCTAGGAAACTACTATGGTCGTCCTTGCAAATTGGTGACCCTTTTGCAAGGTTTTGAGGGCTATGCTAAGGACACCACTTACCACCCTGGGTGTGATGATGGCCCAGAATGTACCTCTGCACGGATAGAAGAGGCAGTGGAGGTTGCAAAAAAGGTGGATTATGTGGTGCTTGTTATGGGGTTGGATCAAAGTCAAGAGAGGGAGTCACATGATAGAGAGTACCTAGGGTTGCCAGGGAAGCAAGAAGAGCTCATCAAGAGTGTGGCCAAGGCTTCTAAGAGGCCAGTTGTCTTGGTGCTCTTGTGTGGAGGCCCTGTTGATATCACTTCAGCCAAGTTTGATAACAAAGTTGGAGGAATCTTGTGGGCTGGGTACCCAGGTGAACTTGGAGGAGTGGCCCTGGCCCAGGTTATCTTCGGTGATCATAACCCAGGTAAATTTCTACTGCACTTTATTTGTGAACAAATGAACACACATAACACATAAGGTTAGACCAAAAGGCTCATGAGGAGGGGAAGAAAAGGTAAACACTTGGTAAATTTTGATGAACGATTCTTTAAAAAGTCAAATTCATGTCTTTTCAATTTGATAACATTGAAACAACCTTTACACTATCAATCTAATCTAGTCGAATCAATTTCTAGTTTTTAACATAATGAAATTCATGCAAGAACTAAAAATGAGGTGTGTTCTCATCTTAATTTAATACATTTCACATAAATTTTAATTAATAATAAAGATAAATAAATTCCATTCTTCCACTTAAATTTACACATTTACTACCTCCATGCAAAGTCAACAGATTACATTATAGTCTTATCAAGCATCTTGTCCTAAACTTTTTCTTTTTGTTTTTTTCTGTAAAACTAATTACTCTCATGGGATGATTTATTTCATCACTGCAATGCAGGTGGTAAACTACCAATTACTTGGTACCCAAAGGATTTCATCAAAGTACCGATGACAGATATGAGGATGAGAGCTGATTCAGCCTCAGGCTACCCTGGGAGAACCTACAGATTTTACACTGGTCCAAAGGTCTATGAATTTGGCTACGGCCTAAGTTACACAAAATATTCCTACAAACTCCTCTCTCTCTCACACAACACCCTCTACATCAACCAATCCTCCACCCATTTGATGACTGAAAATTCTGAAACCATCCGTTACAAACTGGTTTCAGACTTGGGAGAACAAACATGCCAAACCATGTCATTATCAATCACTTTGGGAGTCACAAATCATGGTAACATGGCAGGGAAGCATCCTGTATTGTTGTTTTTGAAGAAGGAACAAGTGAGAAACGGAAATCCGGTGAAACAATTGGTGGGGTTTCAAAGTGTGAAGTTAAATGCTGGGGAAACTGCTCAAGTGGGATTTGAGCTAAGCCCTTGTGAGCATCTTAGCATAGCAAGCGAGGCTGGTTCAATGGTGATTGAAGAAGGATCTTATTTGTTGTCTGTGGGGGACCAAGAGTACCCATTAAAAGTCATATTTTGATGCAACCATTGAACTATTCAACCAAGTAATGCCTTAAAGGAATAAATAACCAATTTGCAGCTTCTTTATGGCATTATTTTTACCATATTACATCAGAATAGCGTTAGTGTGAACAACCATTCACAGATGTATACGTGGTGGTGATCAACATCTGAATACTGATGGGGGAGACTTGAAAAAAGTGATGAGAAGTTTTCTTCAATGAATTAGTAGATTTCGCTTCTCGTTACATAACAAACCAAAAATAAAAATAAAAAAGAAGAATTTTATGCTCTTTGATCGTCATTGCAAGGAATTTTAGTATTCGCATTAGCTAAAAGTGGTTGGTTTGGTAAGTATCAAAAGCCACGGAACAGGGCAATTATTGTCGATAATAGCACCAAGGACCACAAGAAACCATCAATAAAATGTGCCTGAACCATCACATATTCTATAAGCATTATTGACTCGAGTTTATTTAATCATTATATTAATCTCTATTTATTCTCATTACATCGTGCGGATTAATCATGGTGACAAACAATTATTAATATAATTTATTCTATATCTAAGATGGTTTATTCAACTCCAAACTATTACATAAATCAACTTTAAAAATTTAGTTTAGTATATACCAATGTTAGGTTCCGACAAGGAAAAACTATAATACAAATTATAAAATGTAATAAGGTTTGTTAAGATTAAGAATAACTCACGTTCACAAGACATATTTGAGAACATTGTAGAAGCCAAACAAAAATGTGGTAAACCAGACAAATAAAAGCTAAAGAAATGACTTATACGAAAATATAAAAGTATTGACATAATATATCTAAAAAGCAATTTTGCAATTAAATAGGTAAGACGTAACAAAATAATTAATGCACACCCAATCAAACCATTAAATCCGGAAGTACAAAATAATTAATCTTTTTCCAATGGATGATTTGTTTCTTTTTTGCAAAATGGGATGATAATAATACATTTAAAATTGTACAGGTCTTCAATAGTTTGTCTTAACGCCGACAAACATGACTATTTCGTAAGGGCATAGAGAATTTTATGTTCTTCTAGAAAAATGCTTTTTCTTTTCATTCACAACTAAATTCTCCATACACTTTTTCAATTTATTTTATATCATAATTTGTTCTAACACATTCTCATACCAAAAAATAAAATTGTTGTTTTTTCTAAAAAAATTAATAATAAAGATAAAATATTCCATCATTTTTTTTTATGAAAAATCATATTTTGAAAACATAATTTTTATTTTTTATTATGAAAAAAAAATCATATTTTTTTTTAAAAAAATTTATTAAAAAAATAAAGTCATATTTTTGAAACATAATATTTTTTATAAAAATTCTTCCTAATCTTTGGTTTCTTCTTATTTTTTTCAAATCTAAATTTTAAATATATTTTTATTTATTAAAAAGAATCTAGAAATTAAAAAAAAAATTAACTTTTCATTCATATTTATTCATATTTTCAGAGCATTAGATAAGAATTAATAAATATTTATATAATTTACTTTTTATGAACATGAAGTTGTTACAATTGGTATAAAGGCATACGTAACTAGCATTTATTCTAATGTTGATAACATTTATAAATTGAAGTACTGATAAAAATAATTAATAAAAAAAAGTAATAAGTTTTAATTACATAAACATCTTTCCAAAATGTTGCCAGAGTTGGTGAGATTGCCTTTAGTTTAGTACCTGCTACCTCTTTCCACATCGAACCTCTTGCTTTATATTAATATCTTTTTTTTTTTATCTATATTGATTATTGAATATAAAGTTCATTTTTTCTGTATAAGTTTACATGTTAACTAACGAAAAAAATCATTTTATTATAAAAATCAACAAATTTATCATACATAACAATCTATAATAATATATATTTACCCTACTTACATATATTTGATTAAATATTTTGAAATTTAAAATAATATCCATTAAATTGAAATTATTTTAAATTCATTTGAAATCAGCCTATTATCAATAGTAAAACTGTTCCGGTAAAAAAATGATAAAATATTTTTTTAATATTAAATGTAACTTGTACGTTACAAAAATAAAAATTAAAAATCATTAATTAAAAAATATTGTATTAATTGATGACATATTTTAACATTGAATGTACACGTTTTCAAAATAGAATGGATCTAATTAAATAATTGAAACTAATTAAATATTTAAAAATAGATCAAAATTGATTCTTGTTTAAACCTTTTAGATATATTTTTACTTCAATTGAATTTTTAGTTTAAATTTAGATTTAAAAATTAAGACATATAACTTTATATATTTGAAGTTAATTAATAATTAATAAAGATATATAAAAAAAGTTTTCCATTGAATAATATATTGTAGTAATTGAAATCTGTTGAATGAATTGATAGTAAATAATTTGACATTAAATATATTATTTATATTTATTTGGTGATGTGGTAACTAAAAAGAAATAATTGAAAATGTGAGAGTGGATGGTTGTTTCCACGTGGGGCGATCACATGGATTCAGTTGAAGATGATCACAGAGACTGCGTGAGCGCTAAACAAATATCCGAATCACTCACAAACCAACCTCCGTCAGCATCGCAAACTCGCTATCTCCAAAACCATTTCCTTTCCATTTTCCTCATTTCATTACCCTAAACAAAACAAAACAAGCTGCGTTGACTTTTCCAATATCCCAGGCGTATCCATCGCTCCTCATCAACCTCCGACACAATCGCGCGCCAAACGCTAAATCGGTGACACTCAGGTAAGCCACCAACTCTCTCATTGTTTTCTCCGAATTTCTTTCTCTTGCCTCCGCTCCTTCACTGCCTATTCGAATCCACATTCTTTCAAATCCGTTTGCTAATTATATCAATCTTCGAATCTCCTTTAGATTTTGGAATCTGAACCTGGATATCAGCCTATGATCAATTTCGAGTAATTTGTGTTGTACAACTCACACTGTTTACCTTTTAACTCAAGAAAAATATCACTTTATGCGTCTGGGTTCTTTTCCGCAACTATAGGGGTTATTTATTTATTTATTTATTTTCATTTTACTGAGGGATGAAAGAACGAATTTGTTACTGTGTCGAACTCGTGTTATAGAACCGAGTTGGCGATGGAATTGGCTAAACCTTAGGGTTGTGGTTCGATTTATTCAATATGTTACATTTGTGGTTGAATCGTGATTGACCCTATAATGTGGGAATACGAAACATAGCTGGATCTAAGTCAAACTAGTTCAATCAGCTTTTGAATTTGGGAAAGCTTTGTGATTTCGGAAAATTTGTCGACACTGAAAGATAAGCAACAGGTATCAACTATTAAACCTAGGAACTGTACCACTTTTCTTTTTCACTTCAATATTTTTTCTGTACGTCGTATATCTAACTATAGAAGATACTCTCTCAGTCGGAAATGCTGTTAGCTTGCACTCTGTAATTTTTATTTTTGAATTTTGTCCCAACAGAGGTGAGGTATCATGAGAATTTTATAAAAGCTAACCATCTATTATGCTTGAAATGATTAATGCTTAAAATATAAAAATAAAAACTATCTTCTCCACTTTACCGCTTTAATCATGTAATCGCCTCACTATTTATTTCTTATTGACAATGTTTGGTGATGATTTTTTTTTTTTTTTTTCATAAAAGTGTGTGTATATAATTATTATTATTACTGTTGTTGGTGTCATCATTGATATATTTGTTATAAATTAAACTCTCATCTTGAATAATGAAAATTGTAAAGAAAGATTTGATCATGGATAATATCCATGACAATTTGGTCTTTAATCGAGTCCAATGATTTTGTGCGATTCATGGCTAATCTCACCTAGTGGGATAAGACTCTTGCTGTTCTATATATCTTTTTGTACTCACATCCTATATTTACGATATCCCCACATAATACTGGTTTTTATCTTAGATTTCCAGTACATACCCGTAGGCATGCATCGTAAGATTAAACCTTGTTACAGGATGTTACAAGGATTAGATGTTAGTTATTGTGCCCTTCTGAGTCCCGATTGTGAGACCTGAACTGGGCAGAAGCTAAAGTCTAGTCTATCAAAATTCTCTTGACTCTGCAGCAGATTACTTGTGTTTCCTTTATGAGCAACTGGTTTTGATGAAATACGAAGTAAATATTGGTTAAGATTTTAGGGAAAGAAATATACTAATTACTAAAGGATTGTAATAAAATAACAAGGTTTTTTAAGTTGGGCAGATGGATGGGGCCAGCACCGAGATTTCTAATTCAATATTTAAAATTCTCTCTGATGAGTGATTTTTTTAAATTACAATTTTCTAAATTTTCCTTAACTATAAGTGAATAAACAAATAGGAATTTTATTAATTATTACTAGGTCTGATTGTAACAAATAAACCAGTGAAATTTAGAAAGTAAAGTAATTCTAATTCATTAGTAGAATTGTAAATGGGAATAGGTAACTAGAGTGCCAAAGTCCCACCTTTAGTTGATCTAATTTTTCAATGGTCAAGTTAAAATTCCATTTTTGTTTTTTGGGGTATTTGGGTGGTTCAAATTTCTTTATGTTGCATATAGGATGTGCCTTTCTGTTTGAAAATAAACAGACATGAACCGGTAGTGAAATGTTAAGCTTAAAAAATATTGATTCCAGGCCAGATCATGTTGAATTGATTCTAAATCTATATGAACCGTTGTTATCTATATTCCAGTTCGTCCCTCTATGCATTTCATGAAATCTATTATCTTCATGCTCCTACCGTCATATTTTTTTATAGTTTCATTTTATCATTAATTGGTAGGTGGTAATACTTTGATAGTTTATTTTACAATGGAGCTTTGTCTTTCTTATTGTTTTAATGTGTCATTCTTCCTAGCACAAGTAGAACTAAGAAAATTAGTAATTAGTGTAGTTGGTTGCATCTATGGGGGTTAATCAAGTGAAAACTCTTCTTATTGTGAGAACATGAAGGAGCTTTCCAGGTTTTATATGAAGAGAAAATTGTATTATTTAAATTTAAGATTTAAGACAAACCTCTAATATATTAAATAACTATCCGGAGTAGCTATAAATAAATGGTGACATTTTAACAAATAAACGAAAATGAAAAATCTCTCCAATGGATTCACATTGGCTCCATAATTTTTAGCTATCATAATTTCATTGAATGGTACACGACTTGTTTTCTTTACAGCTTATAACTATACAAGAATTATAGCCTGTATGCCTGATGAGCTATTGGATAAAAATGTAGCTTTATTTCTAGCTCTCTGGTATGCTGTAATTATTTAGAAGATGGGTGGTTACTTGGATAAATTGGCATTGTCTTTTGCAGTATTCTATCTTGACCTTTAGTGAGAGTCTCTACAAGACCAATATGAGTGTGGATCCAAAGAAACTGGCCTCTAACGGCCAGGAGAAAACGTTAACATCACCAGAACAGCAGGCATTGGTATGTCCAGTAATTTTTTCTTGGTGTATCCATGATACTCTCACCTTGTTTTTATATTTAACATTTGTAAATATTAAACTGCAACCTTTTGCGCAAAGGAGCATTGTAGCTCATAATAATTTGCTTGCTTCTAGATCAATGAGGTCAGAAGGTTAATTGGGCCACAGTCTGGTAAGGCATCCATATTTTGTTCTGATGCCTCCATCTCGAGGTATTTAAGGGCACGGAATTGGAATGTCAAGAAGGCAGCTAAAATGTTGAAACTGACCCTCAAATGGAGAGAAGAATACAAACCAGAAGAAATCCGCTGGGTGAGTGGCTGCCTTTCTTCATTTTTGTTTTGTCTGAGTTTTTAGACTTAATGCATAGCAGGGAAGGGATGTGTCCTTCCTGGTATTTCTATTTCAAACAAAAATCTATGTAGCTATTTTGACCTGAGTATTTTTATGTTGTTTACCTTTAATAAACATTATTAAAGGTTCTTTAACTTGATCCATTTGCCTTGTCTGGCTATATCTGATATTGATACATATCTTACCCGAACTACTGTCAACTGAATACCATATTTTACCCTGAATGAGAGTGATCTGAACATTTATATCAAACCATCACTCTTTCTGTAATTATCTTTTTGATTAAAGTTGTTTGATGCAGGAAGATGTTGCTCATGAAGCAGAGACAGGAAAAATCTACAGATCAAATTATATTGACAAGCATGGGAGAACTGTACTAGTAATGAGACCTGGTCGGCAGGTATCTTCTGAAAATCACTTCTAACCTTTAGCATGACATGTTTATCTAAGTTGGATGTCAAAATAAGTGTGAATGGAAGAATGCCAATGAGGGATATATTCAACTTTTTTGTCCACCTACCATCTCATGTTTCATTTCTGCCATATTCCTAATCAATGCGGAACATCTTAAGATTCCGCTCCGCTTATTATTAAGACCTGACACCTAGAGCATGAAGTTTGCAAGGCAATATTTGTTGGTGATCCATGTTGAAGACTAGATAGATTTTGATACCTTATTAAAAGTAGACTGAACCTAAAGTAGAATTGGACACATAGGATTGAACATATGCAGTTGGCTTGACTTAAAAACTAGATAGACTTTGATATCTTATTTGAAAATAGATCAAACCTGACTTATATTATTTCCAACAGAAAACACTCGTATGCTCACTGCTTTGGCACAGATCAGATTGAATAGATTGCACCTGCATGACTGATTAAAGTCTTATTATTATTGTTTTTGTAGAGGAAAATGTTATTATCCATGTTTCAATGTTTTTTCTTTCCTTTTTGGGTGCAGAACTCGAAGTCAACTAAAGGACAAATTAAATATTTGGTATACTGCATGGAGAATGCTATTTTTAATCTTCCACCAGAACAAGAACAAATGATTTGGTTGATTGACTTCCAGGGTTTCAATATGTCACATATATCAATAAAGGTTACACGCGAAACTGCCCATGTATTACAAGAGCATTATCCTGAACGCCTGGGTCTGGCAATACTGTACAATGCCCCTAAATTCTTTGAACCATTTTTCACGGTAATTTAATGAAATTTTTTCCTATCTTACTTGATGTCTTGATATCCTTTTAGTCCTGTATATCTATTTTGATTTTGTGAAGTATTGAATGAAACCACAAGTTGATAATGTAATGCAACTACTTTAGATTCTAGTCTAAAATGAGTCTGAAAATGATATTTTTTGTTGAGAAACTCTGTTTCAGGTGTATTTTAGCCACGCAAGATGAGATGAAAACTGGAGTTCACTTGGTCCAGAATTGAAGCTCTGGATCCAAGCTATTATTTTTCCTCCCTTTGTGTGTCTGTCATGAATACAAGTTTTCGTTTTTCTTCATTAATGTGTTTATTTATAGCTGCTAATAATTCTCGTCAATCTCGTACATTGTCTGATGGAAAAATGTGTATTGCTGCAGATGGTAAAGCCGATATTAGAGACTAAGACTTATAATAAAGTCAAGTTCGGATACTCCGATGATCAGAACACCAAGAAGATTATGGAGGATTTGTTTGATTTTGACCAACTTGAATCTGCATTTGGTGGGAATGATGATACAGGATTTGACATAAATAAATATGCTGATAGAATGAAAGAGGATGACAAGAAGATTCCTGCTTTCTGGACTAGGGAAAACTCTCCATCATCAGTTCCAAATGATGTTCCTTCTTTAGATTCTACTAGGTTAGACTCCGATATAGATGCTTCGGATCATGAGAAACAATACTCTTCCCCTGACCCCGTGGAGGACACGGGTATCATTAACCCGGACCAGAAAAGCTTGATTAATGAAGGAGAAAGAAATGTCAGTGCAGATTAGAATGAGAAATTACATTGCTTTGAAATAACATACAGGCACTGAGGTATCAAGATGCTGTGACATTATTATTTTAAAATTAGAATCAAGAAACCTTTTTTAACTTTATGTTGGATTTAACGTGATCACAGATGTTTTTGCTTTCGGAATTCTAGCCATTCACCTATAAAACATGCATGGAATGCTTGCTTGTGGATTCAGTAGTGTTTTGCTGCTGTTGTGGTAAACAATTTTTTTCCGTCTCGTGGATGGACAAGTTATTTATAGCAAGCAGGTTCATATTATCTACATTCACCATTGATTTAAAATTAGTTGAGATTATAAGGTGTTTTAATTCAAATCAACAGTAGATATATATAACTTTTTATTTTATACATTTGCTCTAACTCAACCAAGATAGTGAGAATCAAGAGATCTTTTCATGTCTGTACTAAAACTACCTTGACCAAGAACCGTAAGAAATCGATAGATAGTAGTCATGTAGTAGAAGGAAAAGGACTGAAAATTGTATTGATGAACTCTCGGTTAAGAGGATGAATCCTCTTATATCATAATATAATAAAGTGCTGATAAGAAGAAAACGATTCTCTTTTCGTCATCGGCTGCCACATGGCATTTCGTCTCTTTTTTCCCTCATTTTCATTTTCAGTTTCTTTTCTCATATACCCTCAAGGTCTTATCCTTAGATCCAAGCTCTTTCTTTTGCCTTTTCTTTTCTTGCAGAGTATAAAAATCAGTATACATCTCTCCTTGTATTATAGAAAGATCAAAGTTTTTATATTCTAGATTATCTATCTGGCGTCTATACGGAAGTGTCCCCTCTCATTACAAAAGGTTAAATCGAATTGAAATTTTTTACATTTCAAACTAACTTTTTCGTAATGAGAAGGGTGTAGCCATTCTTTATAGAATACAAAAAGAAAAAATTCTTTGCTCCTTCATGTCCTCTTTTTCCCCCACTCCTTTTGTAGACAGGGGTTGTTTTTGTTGATCTAAATTACTTTTTTGTTATTTAGTGAATACAAATCAGACATCCCTGTAATTCCCGACAGAGTCTTCATGTTTGCAGGATTTGCGTTATGGAGGGAACATACCAACTCCTTCAACATAGCCTATAGATAAGGACGAATCCCCTCTCAACTCTACCTCCTCTCCACCGCATTCACCTTCATCATTGCGACGCTCAATTTTAAACTAATAGAGGTTGCTTTATCACGTTGAATATGTCCTTTCTCCATTTTCACTCCTTCATCTTTTGCAGCTCATTTTTCCATCCAAAGAATCAAGATATATAAATCTTTGCTTTTTAATACATGTCCTGACACGAAGGATTTTTCTTGAGATTATTACAAACTATACTTATTCCCATCACATCTCTGGTATTTTTTTTTTCATTCATCATTGAAATTATAATTTTAAAGTACCAAAACCCACGAATTTATATCTAGTTATTTTAATCTTAAAAGTGGAAGACAAGAATATTCATTTCAATTCTCATTGGAAATGAAAGAAGTGAATAAAAACTATGACTATTATGAGATAAGTAATAAGTTTAATATGTTTTTGCTCTCTAATAAATTATTAACTTTTATTTTTGGTCCCTAACAACAAAATCGCGATGTTTTCATCCCTAATAATTTTTTTTATTCTATTTTATTTTCGTATAAACGCTATCTAAATCACGAAACGTTATCTAAATTGCTTTGAAATCAAAATAAAATTATGATGGACAGAAACAAAATTCTGTAATTTATTAGAACTTATTTAAACCTTAAAACATTCAATATGTCCAGTAAAAATTCACGTTGCAACTCATTTACAATTTAAGTAGTAGACATGGCATTTCTAAGATTCAATGAGGTACATTGGGAAGCAATTGTTCCTTCACCATATGAAGACAACACTATGGTGGAGCATGGATTCTAATCCACTAGCTCGAAACAGTGTTTAACACTCAAAAGATGTACTTAGATTTTCATGCAATATAACTGTAACATTTTTTATGATCAATATAACTATAACATTGATAAAATCCTTTTTACCCCTCATGTAACTCTACTATCCAGCTGATGAACATGTGATGTATATTCCCTGAAACGAAGATAATAAAATGATAATAAAAAAGGAAAAAAAAAAAAAGATGTACACTAAGAAAGAAGCATAAACAGAATAAAGTGAGTGTATATCTAACCTTAAGAAAACATTATTGAAGCATATCGTCCAACCTCTGCCGGTAAAGAGCCAAACGCTGTAACCAGGTAATAACATTATCAGTGCCTTGGAGATTTGGTTAACATTGTTTGAGGAAATGAAGAATCGAACATAATTTTACCAAGATAATATCTGGTCCCTAACAAAATTTGTAAACGTATCTTTGAAGGTTTTTATGTGTAACAACCTTTCTATCAGTATAATACTTATTTTTGAGAAAATTTTTAGAAAGAAACATGTAAATAAACATTTTGGTGACAGAGAAAAGGTGCTTAATATGGAAGCACAGAACCTGGTATCACCAATACCATTATATAAACAATCAATTCACAAGAGATAAGCTAGTAGTTTTAGACCATAGCTGTCAATAATGAAACTATTTTGAACTTTATTTTTTACATCTGTTTCATGTGACTGCAAGTGCTATTTCATCTTTCCAAAGCAACAAATATCAATTCTTAAATTAAAACTTCTAGAATGCTAAAGAAATCATCATAAAGCAAAATGGAGTGAAGTATAAAAGGGAAATTGGTGCATACCCTAGTGTAGGCATAAACGCCAGCTTCAGTTGGTCCTATTGGACTCCCCCTCCTAATGAATCTTCCTTCTTTGAAAATATAAAGCATTGGAATTCCAGTTGACAATTCCAAACTAATCACCTGTCAAAATGTGAAATAAAAGTAAAATCATGGCTAATTATGATATGTGAACAGAGAAATTGCGATGATTCTGAACACTTGACCAATCACCTCTTGGGAAGTTAGTTTGTCAAGATACATAATAATGGATCTCAGTGAATTCCCATGAGCTGAAATCATAACATTCTTTCCAGATAAAAGCTGAGGTTCAATCTGCAGTATAATATCAAGTTTTAACACACATAACACTAGACTTATTAATTATTATAATGACAGAACATGTAGAATATAACAGCATAAAAGGAAAAAAGGAAAAGAAAATGGAGATGGTCATCATGTCATGTTACTAATATGTTGTTCTTTTTCATTTAAACAAGCACATACTTGGTCTCTAAAATAGGCAACTGCCCTTTCAGCACACATTTCTAAACTTTCACCATTTGGGGGAGGTATGTTATAACTTCGACGCCACTCATGTACTTGTTCTTTCCCATACCTTTCTGCTGTTTCTTGTTTATTGAGACCCTGTAGTTCCCCATACCTGAAATGATAACGAGTATGACACAGAGATTATATTTTGTACTTAATGTTGTTAAGGAGTAGCAAATATTGAAACTAGGAAAAAGATTACTACATTCGTTCATTCAATTGCCAAGCTGTTATGACTGGAATGGAATGCTTTTTGTTATCTTCACTAAAATCTTGACTCCATTTCCTTGCTTGTTCATTCTCATTGTGCATTATGATAGGCACCTGCAGGAAGTTTGATCACTAATAGTTTAGACGAACGCATTTAAACTACAAATAGTTAAATTTACATTTATAATAAATTATTTCCAAAAAAATCTTCATATGATTGTTAGACTTTAAACTAAAATATTTAAAATGAATTACAGACCACTCTTTTTATATATGATAAAGTATTTAACTATTTAACAGGATATTTCTCTAAAATCTTGATTTGTTTATTAAAGATATAATATCTAAAATATATAAATCCAATAATTCAAATGTATATTTCGATATATCTACTAAAAAATAACTACTTTTCCTTAATTGTTGTTTATCGATGGGATTCTAGGTGATTATTATAGGAATCGGTTATGAACCGATCTTTCCCATGTTCAGAAGCTGCACAAATGAATGTGTTTCTTCAAATAGGTTAAACTACAGATTAATGCAGTACAACACAAAAATACATATATGCAAAATCCCATAAAATCCCATAACCTAACTATTTATATGTTCTTTTTGGATTATTATACCAGTATAAATACAGTTAAACTCCCCTGCCTTCATAGTGAAGAACTGGTTGTTAGTAACAGGCCATGCTTGTTTATGCTCTGCACTTTCTCAACTGAAAATTAGTGGATATGTTATGTCAATTTTAAACACTTGGAAGTATTCATGTTACCTTCCTGCGGCGGTGCTGTGTCATTGCAAGCATAGCTGTCATTTGTGCTCGAATCAAAGCAGATGTATATATGAGATCCATAGGAATACTGCTAATTCTTTTGCCTGCTTCAATTGCCTCATCTATACCCTTCTTGCTTAGAGGGACATCAACACAACCTGTGAACAAGTTCTTTTCATTCCACAAGGACTCGCCGTGTCGAACAAGGATCAAAGCAGCTTCATCTGAGTAGGAATAAATTGAATAGCAGTTAGAAGACATCCAATGGTTTCAACTTTTTTGAATGTGACAATCAACTAAAGCATGCTTAATCAAACTTCAAGGTGCAATCCACGTGAGCAAGCTTTGACACAGAAACATGTCCATCAATATTGAATGTCAACTGAGAGCAGAGTTTGTCTTACTTGACTTTTTGTGAGTGTCACTATCACTAGTTTTGCTTCTTGAAGGGGGTGATACTGTGTCAACCACGGATGTTTGAGATGCTATACATTGAATTACACTAAAATTCCTTCTTGACAAACATTTACTGCTGATGAAATCCTTTGTCACCAGTCTTCCAATATTGTTGAACTTCTGACGATGATTAAAATTGTTGAAGTCAAAATGGGATTGAAAAGCCACAATTGCTTGGTTATACACTCCAGCAGCCATTCTCTGTAGATTGAAAACTAACTATTTATTATGATTGTAGAGATTTATTTGTCCATATTAGCATCAAACGTACCCTCGATGACTGAATCAATGAACAAGGAAACAAAGAAAGCTCACACAAGAATAGAAGACATGCTGTTGTTGATCATCAATAATGCCAAAATATAAGGAAAAGAAAGTGAAACAAAGGGAAATTAAAACACCCCTTATTAAAAAAAGTGAAGATCTATGAGGATGAATACAAAAAATCAAGATGGCCCCGGTTAAGACATATGGTAGAGAGAAAAAAACAACAAAAACCCTTCTGTTTTCTACATGAAAGTGTTTCATTCAAAGTACCTGCAGCAATTAGCCGAAGAAAACAGCAAGAGGAAAATGCGTAACAATATACTTATATTAGTGCAAATGGGAAAGTGAAAGGAGAAGAGTATATATATAGAAAGAGATAGTTGGCAGGAACATTTATTGGCCTCCTTTTATATATGAGGGTGTGGCGAAGAAAATGAGGTGTGGTGGAGGAAATGCAGTTTTTAAGGAAGTAGTGGTAGTTGATGGAGAGTTAATTACAGAAGCTACTCGTATTCACTCCAAACCAACCAACCAATCAACTAACTGATGAAAGGGAAAAGGAGTTACTGTGAGTATTTGTTACAACTCACTTGAAACGCAGAAGAGTCAATCTAATTAATGGCGCAGAACAGAACAGAAGAATTAGCTGTTTGATTTGCTTTGTACCAAAAAGTCACATTCTAACACCGTATCGTACGACAATTTATGTGTTTCGGTAAAAACGACGAGTCCAACCCTTTTGCTAAAATAAAATAAAAGTTAGATAAATGACCAAATGTAATAGACAATATTAATTAATCTTTTAGAAAAAATATTTTATTGAAAATTTTATCTTAATTCCTAATAGTCTAAGAAGTCTAATTATATTTTATTATCAAAATGTAATTTTAAGAACCAATTTAAGCATATATTAATTATTACTTTATTATTGAATTATAATATTCAAAAATTAATTTATACTTATAAATTAGATAAGATTTTTCATCTATATTAAGGACGTTTTACACAATTACCAAATTCGTCATTTATTCTATAAAAGTTTAGTTACAGTGTCAGAATTTCATTCATTCCATAACTTACTTAAAATAACTATTTCATATTATTTTGTTCAGATATATAGTGTATGTGAGAGACAAAAAAATATAAATAAAATTAAAAGATCATATTTTAAAAAAACTGTGATATTTTAATTACTCATATGATTACTATTGCTAAATAATTTTTAATTTTAATAATATATATTTATTAATAATTGTATAACTTAAATTTAAAGTTTTCACCTATTTAAATGATAATTGTTGTTATTGTTGATTAAAAAAAAAAAATTGTTGTTATTCAATAAAAAAGATGACATATAGATACTTATAATAATAAATGATCCAAAAGATAACTAGAAAGAAAAAGAAATGTAAATTTATAATTATAGGAAGAAATAATTCGTATAGTTGTTTTCGTTTTAAGTTTTATTCCATATTTAAGAAAATTATAAGCTTTATTCCGACACTACACATGCATAAATTTCAGATTTTGGTCCCCATGCTGTAGAAGTTATGTGGCATTTATAAATTATCAGAAAAATTGGTATAAAGACAAAAATTTATAATTTTCTTTTATAAAAAGTGAAAAATAATGACAAGTGGAAAAGATTAAGTAGATAGGTTAACACACATTTATGTATAGATGATCACAGTTCTTCTAAACATATTTAAGGAACCCATCTATGTACCACCCAATGTCTTGGATCTTATTTTTCTTAGTAATTGACCTTTTAACCAAATGAAAAAAGATATAGACATTATTTTTATTTTTATTTTTGAAACGGTTTAATTTTTAATCAAAGGATAAATTATAAAATATTTTTGGATCAATGAGAGTTTTCACCTACTATCAGGTATTCTTCTGTACTGTTAAGAACTCAATGTTATGCTTCTTTCTAAGATTTTTATCACAACTCATCCTTAAAATCAAATTATACCACAAGAGAGCCGATTTATTAAAATAAGTATTATTTTTAAAATGTATTTACTGATAAAGGAGCTTTAAGACCATCTCGATTAAAAAATATTTTCTAATTTGAACTGCAGTTAATTATAAAAGCTTGATTTAGTTAATTTCTATAATTATGATATTTTTAAAAATAATTTTTTATTTGAATTAGGGTAAGAGTAGAATACTTATAAGAATCTAATTTTAATTATTTTTAACATTATTATTTTCCCCAACTTATTTTTCCCTTTTCTATTAATTTGTTCACAAAACTCTCTAGATTTATATAATGATGCTGAAATATCTACAGTTTTTCAAACACAGACCAATAAGATAAGCCCAATTATATATGATAAATGAATCAGGGCTCAGCCCACCTTACACATACAAAATTAAGCCGTGAGTCCAGCCCAAATCAGTTAACCATGTTGGTTCTGCACTCCACATATTTTTTTGGATCACTTTTCATTCATTTTGGAATGAGCTTTTTAGAATAAATTTCTTACACTCTCACTTTAATAAACGCAGTTTATTCTTTCTGTTGTATACAATTTTAAGGTTTAATGAATAATAAAGATGTGAAAAATTAGATTTCAAAGAATGATGAAGATGGAGAGTAAGAACAATAAGATACAAAGGATCTTCGTCCACCTCGAACCAGGTGTGATATTATTTAGTTTCTCTTGTTTTTCTCTTCAATATATTCATCTATTAGCAAGTTTAGGGAGATTTCAATTGATCTTTCTCCCTTTTTTTCACACAACAATGTGATTTCTTCAATTCACCCTCTTTACAGTAACTTCTCTTAATCTCTTCAAGAAACCTTGTAACCATACACTTTTTTGAGTTACAGAAGGTGGAAATGACCAAAAATGGAGAGGGAGAGGGAAAGGGAAATGAAGAGGGAAAGGTTGAACTAGTAAGAATGAAATATCGATGTGACACTATAAAGATTAGATATTTTGTAATAACAAGTGTCACATTAATATCATTTGTCTAATCTAAAGACTAGAAAAGGTATTTTGAAAAATTGAAAATTAAATACAAAATTTTAATTAAAGGATCAAAAGAAAAAATATATCCAAATTGAAGGATAAAAATATATTTAACTAAAAAATAAATTACTACTAACCATTTGACAAAACATTTATTTTTCATTAATAAATGTATTGACTCATTAAATCTTATTGACCAACATAATATTTTATTAATTAAATTTTATTAATCATCGTTAAGTTTCATTAACTAACATAATGATTTATTAAATCTCATTAATTATCATCTTAATCTTAAACGTAGTTATGATACCTTTAATATCATTTAAAGAGTTTTAAAGTTGACTTGTTAGATTTTTATCATTTTATAAAATGAAGTTATGTGAAATCAATTTTTGAATATAATATCAAAATTTATATTGAATTACCTAAGAAAAATTTTAAATATCTAATCACTTGGTGGAGATGTCTAGTCATTAAAACACACTTTTTCACTCCTTATATATATATCGTGAGCACAATCATTTGAATATAGAGAGAAGAAGATCATAGAACACACTTAATAATGACGAGCTGTATCAACCTTAAACTATGCCTTCTTAACTTGCTCGTCTTGTTCAGTGTTCTTCCCTTGTCCCGTGGAAGACCAAATGCGAAGTTTCGAGTGAAAGCAGTGAATCTAGGTGGTTGGTTGGTGACTGAAGGTTGGATTAAACCTTCTCTCTTCGACGACATTCCAAATAAAGACTTCTTGGTCAGTGAATATATAAATAATTGTGTCACGATTATCATATATACATATTTTCTTACGCTCATTTGTTTATAGCTATCTTAGTTCATAGAAAATTCTCTGTCAATTCTTGTAGGATGGAACCGGTCTTCAGTTCAAGTCCGTCACGACGCGAAAATATCTTTGTGCTGAGTCCGGAGGAGGAACCATCATAGTTGCAAATCGCACAGCTCCTTCCGGTTGGGAAACATTTTCAGTGAGTGAACATATTAGTGTTATTCATTCTTTAAATTATAGCTCAAATGCAATAAAAAGTGATTCCATGTTACATTCTGATCAACATGCTATATTATGTACAGTTGTGGAGGTTAGACGAGAACACTTTCAGATTCAGGGTGTTCAACAAACAGTTTGTGGGTTTAGATGGGATTAAAGTTGTTGCTGTTTCCAATATTTCCACTAATTCTTTGACATTCCATGTTGTAAAGGAAAGTGGTAATTCGAGCCGTGTTCGAATCAGAGCTTCTAATGGATACTTCCTACAGGTGATTGTTTCTCTTTCCACTGCTTCTTGTTTTTGCTATATATAGATAGACACTGTTTGAGTTAACATAAAAATAGTTATTAGTTCTTGTTGAGCTTAAAACATTATTAATCTCTTTTTTAGTCCACATATTAAGAGAAATTATTACATAATATCATATTATTATATCTGACCATTTTCACATGACTTATGATCAAGTTAATATAGAAGTTTTAAAGTGTGTGATAATTTACGGATGTTAAGAGTGGGTGATATTGTAAGCGTTATTGTTGCATGTATAGATAGAGTACTATTTTATTGATGGGGTGGTTGCAGGCAAAGACAGAGGATGCGGTGACTGCTGATGCATCAGAGGTCAACGGTTGGGGAGATGATGATCCATCTGTTTTTGTAATGACAATTGCTGGAAGGATGCAAGGGGAATTCCAAGTAACAAATGGCTATGGTCCTACAAAAGCTCCCCAAGTTATGAAGGTAACAAAATATAAAGTCAAAGAATTGAAAAACAGTGCATTAGGTTGTAGGTCATGTTTTATTCTCTGTTATTTTCTTAAAATTTTGCATGTTTTATGCATTAAAGGTTGGTCCAATTGAAAACCTGTTCCCTTTCAAGTCTGATGGCTGAATCGCAGTTGCGAAAATTCTATCTACAACTGTCATCTATTATTGATTATTGATTTAGAGTTGCATATGTCAATTTAGCAAGTTGTTGCTGAATGGTTGACTTGTGTGTGTTTCCACAGAAACATTGGAGTACTTTCATTGTTGAAGATGATTTCAAATTCATAGCCAGTAACGGACTTAATGCTGTTAGAATTCCAATTGGTTGGTGGATTGCAAGTGATCCAACTCCACCCCCACCATATGTTGGAGGTTCCTTGCATGCGCTAGACAATGCCTTTTTGTGGTCACAGTATGTCCATTAACTAAATAAACTTTGTTTTTAGTATTTTGTATTTATATGGCTATAGTTGAAAGCACAATGAGTCAACATGGGTTGGCAGAAATGATTAAAGATATGAAAATTTATCTTTGATTTGTTTCGTGCTTGCGGGTTTAAGAGAAACTCTCCGACCTGTTAAAAGACTAATTGAATAGTTATAACTGAGGAAAAAATTGTTTACCATTTAGATATACACAATAATTGTTTAGGTGGATTTTTATTGATAGTTTCAACATATTAACACTGTCTCTGATTAGTAGAACTGAAGGTATTTCTGTTATCTTACTCTTTCGCTAAAACAACTATATATAGCACATTAAAAGAATAATATTGAAGTTAATGACCTACCTACAGGAAATACGGACTGAAAATCATCCTTGATCTTCATGCTGCACCCGGTTCCCAAAATGGTTTTGAGCACAGTGGTTCAAGAGATGATTCACTAGAATGGGGAAAAACAGATGAAACCATTCAACAGACAGTTCATGTTATAGACTTCCTTACCGCAAGGTTTTATACATCAATCTTGTGTTCTAATTGTAACATGCTATTTGCAATTTTGCATGCAAGATATATAATCAGATCCACATTGCTTGCATTGCAGGTATGCAAAAAGCCCAAGCCTTTATGCAGTTGAGCTAATAAATGAGCCTTTCTCACCTGGTGTGACACTAGAGACCTTGAACAAGTACTATAAGGCTGGTTATGAAGCAGTGCGCAAACACTCTTCCACAGCTTATGTGGTGTTATCAAATAGGCTAGGACCTGCAGAGCCTAGGGAACTCTTCCCTCTTGCAAATGGTTTTATGCGATCTGTGATTGATGTTCACTACTACAACATCTTCCGAGATTTATTCAGTAGCTTCACTGTACAAGACAACATTGATTTCATCTACAACAATCGCTCATCACAGCTAAATTATGTTACAACCTCAAATGGCCCTCTTACTTTTGTTGGTAAGTTCATTCTCTTTATACAGATTGATTTTAGTCCATCTTTAACGACATTCTTAATCTAATTTACTAAATAATAGATATTTTTTTTATTCTGAAAAAAGTAATCAAGTACATAATTTTATCATCAATTTGAAAGTAGCTAAATATTATTACTTTAAATTCAAGGTGAATGGGTTGCTGAATGGAAAGTTAATGGATCTACAAAAGAAGATTATGAAAGATTTGGCAGAGCTCAATTAGACGTTTATGGACGAGCAACATTTGGGTGGGCCTATTGGACTTACAGAAACGTCAACAAACACTGGAGTTTGGAGTGGATGATCAAGAATGGTTATATTAAACTATAGAAATTATCATTAGTGGGTATTATTTAATAAAATAATATCATTTAAATATGAAATAAACTATATATATAGAAAAGAGCATCCAGTGTTCTACTAAATCCTTTTATAAGAAGAAATGTAAAACTATATATAGAAGTCTTGCACTGCATTACCCTCTGTTCTTTAAATTTTGGGATGAACAAGTGAACTATTGAAAAAGAAAAAATAAAAGTTATATTCTTTTTTATTTATTTATTTATGGGATTACAGTGTTACATGATTGCTTGATTCGATCTTAAGAGAAAGCATAAAACTTATAAAAGTAAGCTTACATATGAAGTGAATGAGTGATAGTGTGTATTTACTTTAGAATTTGTCGTGAAGATTACGATATAGTTTAAATTAAAAAAAAATAAAAAATAATATATATATATATATATATATATATATATATATACTCAATTTAGACTGAGCGATGATGTTAATTTAACTTATATCTTTTTTTTCTTATCTTGAAATATACAATTTAATTTATTCAACTTGAATGAATTTGATAAAATAAATTGTATTAATAGAGAATAAATTACATACTTCTTCCACCACAAAGTGTATCACAATTTTCCTTCATTTTCTTATGTTAAAACATGTAGTTTATCCAATTTAAGTTAAATAAATACTATCTATTTTGGAACAAAATTAAAAAGACTATTGTTTTCTACCGTATGGATTATTAATTAAATATTTTTTTAACAAGTTAAGAAAAGCTTATAAAAAAACGTTTGTCTTAAAATAAAGTTAGTTAAAATTTAAGTAATTATGACATTCAGAACTACATACTTTGTAATCAATCAAGACTACTCATTGCGTGATTTAGAATAAATTAATTAAAACATAAATTTAAATATGCATATTATTTTAAAATATTAATTCAATTTGTATTTATCTTTAGGACGAATCCTCTAAAAATTTAGAAAAGAAAAATCGATGAACAATACCTGCTAAAAAATATCAATGCGAAAAAACTTTAACAATAAATAATACCTAAAATATATCTGTTAAAAAAATATCAATGATAAAAAATATTTTTTTATAAGAAAATAATGCTTAAAGAATATAATAACTGTTAAGAAGCAAATAAATCTAAAAAAAAAAAACATGGCAATTCACAGATAAAAAAAATTAAAAGAATAAAATAAATGTTAAAAAAGGAACCTGATTATCAGAAAACAAAATAGGTTTAAAATGATAAAGTTGAAACCAATACATTAAATAAAAATCACAACTTAATTAGATTAGTAACAAAATAAGTTATTGCAAAAATATCATATAAGTAAAAAACAATTGTCTTGTATTACATCGTGAATACAAATATTAGAAATATATAAAAAAAAATATTTATAATTATGTTATTATATATAATTTTATTCTTCTTATAATTTTATAATATATTTCTATAAATTAGATATTTTAATAAAGAAAATTATAAAATTTTATTTTAAAAGTTGGATTATTCTTGCTTCCTCTAGCTAGTAGTAAACGACATGCTAGGATTATATAGAAAATCTCTATAAAACTTTACCTAAAAAATAGAATGAATATTTTCAAGAAATAAAATATTAATTCCAACAAATAAATGAATAATCATGTGTGGGTCTTGAAAATAATATAGATGGTTGTCATCTACATTGTTGTTTTATGTCAACTTCTCCATTTCCCCGTTCACATGGATGGTCCAAACTCCATGCTGTGAGTTGCAGAAATTAATCAGCAAGTGGGTTTTATTTTCATGAGGTCCATTGCCAATTCTTTTTGTCTTTTATCTATTTTTTTTTTTTTTTCAATATCAGGACCATGAATTGACTTTCTACCAAAATTATATCTATAATTGTTTATATTAATAAAAACATATTTCTTATTGTATTCATATAATGAACTAAAAAAAGAATGTAAATATACTTTTGAATATATGAATATATAAGAAACTATTTGATTATTTTCTTGTCATTTAGCTTGGATAAAATTTGACACAATCAAGTAAAATGATATATAAATATAATTTAATTTCAAGGTGAATGGGTTGCTCTTCGGCGAGTTAAGAATGCTGCAAAGAAGGACTTCCAAAGATTTTCTAAGGCCCAATTAGATGTTCATGGGCGAGCCACATTTGGGTGGGCTTATTGGGCTCTCAAGAATGCCATCAAGTTTTGGAATCTGGAGTGGATGACCAACAACGGTTACGTTAAAATTTAGAAAGTTTTCTCTTTGGAGCACAAAAATAAGGGACATATTATCATATTACTTTTCATATTTTTACTGTTTTCAAATATTTATTATGCATGAATAGATAAAATATAAAAAGTTGCTTTGCGTGTTTGTTATATAAATTTTTGAAAACAGAAGAAAATTGAAAATAAAGTGACAAAATTTATAATTGAAAAACTGATTCAATCAATAGGGTGTTAGAGAGTATGTTTTGTAATTTTTTTAAAATTTCAATCAAAATAGTATGTATCAATTGAAAAACATAGTATTTAATTTTAATGATAAAAAATGAAAAATAAAACATAAAATGTTGAAAAAAAGTATAAATTAAAATTATAAGTTAGGTAAAATATAAGGAGGAAAAATTACAATTAAGAAAATAATTAGGATTAGGAACTGCTAAATTTGCTTAATTACTTACTTGTACTAGACATGGTCATGGGGCCTTACCCAACCTTTTAACCCTTTTAAAGCTAACACGCAGCCCCATTAAATATTTCTTTACCAATATTCCCTTTACTTCTTTTCTTCTTCTAATTTTTAGTTTCTTAATATCCACACTTTGCTTATATTCTAAATAATTTATCTCACTACCCATTTAAAGAAAGCAAAATTCTAATAAAAAAAATATTGTCTTCATACCCAAAACATTAATTTAAAACATTTATTCTAGAGAGCTTAAATAATTTTAATGAAAAATAAGTAATTAATTTTCATAAATCTATAATTATATATATAATACAAATAATATATATGAAGAAAATTTTGTATACATACTTCTTTTAATTCTGATGTGTTAGTTGAATCTCTCTAAATTGGATGTAGAACAATTTAGATTTCATTTGTACTGTGTTTTTTTTTTAATTTGTTTATAAATATACAGTGATGTGGTGAGATAAATATTTTACAATTAAAAACATAAGAACGGAATAGTATGAATAAGTTGTCGATGGAACTAATATTAAGGTAGATTTGAAATAAGATCTGAAATTCAAATTTCGTTGATGAAAAGAATTGTATTATAAATGAGTATAATAAGGTTTTTGTTTGAGATGTCTTTTAGCGAGTGGCAGCAACCAAAATAATACCACCAGATACATCTAAAGATTGAAGAAGTGAACATAAATGGTGGTATCCATGGATGGATGATAACAAGAAGTGACCCAAGAAACTTTATGGGGACATAGGTTTTGTCCATGACCATGCCGGTGGGAAACATCATTATTATCAGATTCTCACTCTTTCTAGACCCTACTCTAACACCAGGTCCCCACTACAATCACAATGATATAATTTCTGTTTTTCCCCCATTGTTCCTCACATAAATAATATAATTAATGCACACCATCACTCACTGCTTCCTAACTTATTCAATTTCCACTCTCAACAAAAAATTATCATATGGAATCCATGAATGCAGTAATTGCATTCCATGAAGATGTTCAAATGTTCATGTTTGTGTGATTATGAAGTAAGTAATGGAAGTCATTTTAGTTGTCAATAGTCATTTTTTTTCTCTTCTTTCTCTCTCTCTCCAATGCCCACTTGAGAATGTGCATAATTTAGAAGTAATAGATATCACTTGACTTAGCTAATTATTGTGTAGAAAGTGACTGGTTTGGTGTGTGGAGTATTGGGCTCTCGCCCTCAATTGAGCTGGATGTAACTGGGAGTTTTAAAGCTTTCAAACGACTGGACCACCAATCAGAGGGAGAGAGACAAAGGGAGAAAGGGACGGGGTCCTCATTATCTCAACCCATTCTCCTTTCATGTACTTTCCAATCATTGTAACCACAACTATACTCAGATTAATGCATCATCAATGTATATACTTTAAGCTTATTCATTTCTCTCTAATTCATATACATATCAACTAACTACTTAAAACTTCTGCATACCATAGATATAATCTATATACATAAATTTTCTTTAAAATAATATCTCATATCCTAATACTTAATTAACTATTCACACAACTTCATAATAATTAAGATAATATATTGAATGTTTATTTAAAGCTTATTAACCATTTTTAAGTCTGTCTTTCACACGTATAAAATATCGAAAAATACAATATATTTATACAAGAGTAAAATCAAATAAAATTATACCATATAAAAGTTTAAAGATGTAATACACCACTTATCCTAAATAAAACAATACTAAATTATCAAGTAAAATATTTCACATCAACCACCCAAAGCTTAAAGTTTTTCTTCCTCGAGTAGTTACTTGTAAGATATTACTCAAGTAGTTACGTGTATGATATTCACTAAATTAGTCTTTAATAATTTTTTTTTATTAAATTACCATTTTAACTCTATTATTAAATAAAATAATTGTGTTGAATTCAAATAATCCCAAGAATATTAAATTATTAATTTTTTTAGGAGATAAAATTAAATATATTATTTTATGTAAAAGAGATAGTTTTTCTAAGTGGACGTTTTACCATTTTATCAAATTTTCATAAAAGTAGAACGTAATACTAAAATGTCCATTTCACCACTACTTTTATAAAATTGATAACGTAATACTAAATTTGAGTTATAAATTTATTTTTCAACAAAATTAACTTAGCCAAATTAAAAAAGGTTTAGACAGACTAAAGAGAAGATTTGAAAGTTATATAATTTGATAGATTTGATAATAGATATAGTGTATCTGCAAAATAATTTTAATAGATTAAATGCAACTATAATAGATTATTTTATAATATTTTTGTAACTTGAATTCTATTTAATTGATTATTTAAAATTTAAATTGATCAAATTAATAGGTTGAATAGGAAAAGAAAATTTTAATCACTCAATTATATCTGAAAAGTTACAACTAATACTTGAATTAACTGCCGTCTAGTAAAACCCGTGACTTCAAAGATTATTGGCATAACTTCATTTGATATTTTGGGTATCAAAAAATATAAAATATAATAAAATTTCATAAACCAAACCACCATTTTCATTATCTATGGTCGCAGTTGATCGTGCATAACAAACAAAGCCTTACAGTGGTGGAAAAATAGAGAAATTTGAAGCCTTTAGGGTTAGCTTCTGGGATGAGAGAAAATAATATCAACAAATATGATTTTCATGTAGAAAATACTACAAATATTTCTTTTGTTTAATAGGGGTCATTATTTTTCTATAAACCCTTGTAATTGTCTTTTTTTTTTTATCATTTTTTCTTTCTATATTTGTATTAGGATTGTTACCCTTTTATAAAATTAATTGTAATTTTTTGTTGGTTGAAAATAGGATAATATTATGATCTATTGGATGATATTAAAGTCCGCTAAAAATTGTGATAATTGATTTTAAACACCTAATATTGATTTATGTGGAAGACAATACAAACTTAATATTTTTAATCATTTAGACTCATAATAAGATTATAAATAGTTAACAGGATGATATCTATTTTACATAACTTTTAATTATTTTTACATTTTATTATATTTGAAAATTTACATTTTAGGGTGTGAAATAAGATAAAAGAAGACTTAATGGTTTGATCTAATGAGTCATGTAAGGTATAAATAATTTATGTTACATTTGTTCACATCTTCAACCAACCAATAAGTAATTTAATTGTGTTTTATGTTTTATGTAAATTTATTATTATTGTAAAAGTGTTTTCTTAGTATTAAATATTAATCCATAGAATTAAATATATATTTAATTCACGTCAATTTATAATAAAATAAAATAAAATTATATAAAATAATTATAAATCTTATCTCATAACTAATAAATTAAATTTAAAATTTATTTTAAATATAATATTAGATTTTTTTTTAATTTTATTAATCTATCGAATTATTTATTATTAAGTTACTATTAAATTATTAATAAATATTTAGTTTCACATTATTTAAAATATATAAAATATAAAATATATAAAATAGATAAAAATTTTATATCTTATATCAGATATTGTGAGATAAAAAATTATAAGTGGGGGAGTTTATGTCCTTACTTTCCAAGCAGCCTATGTAAAAATGCTATATGCCTATGCCACTTAAATTACAAGGACAATGTGGTCTGGGAAAGAAAATTCTGTTTAGGGTTGTGATAGTGCCTAGTAATTATCTACACAAAGTGAACTTGCTTTTAGCAAGCATGACATTCCTTCAACCCTAAAACCTATATTGCATGCCTACATTTATGCTGCAGATAAACAAGATAAGGTGAATTTCCTTTTGGATTGAACCATATCTTACAGGAAATGAAAGTTAAAAATTTTGTGCTCCCCAATAAAACCACTTAACCCCATTATTTCATATCTTCTATTATGTTTGATTCTTCTCTCTATTCACAAGTAATACATATCTAAAAATTCTATGCATATCTGGTTTAGCTTATTTAAGAATTTATTTTCAGTCAAATTTTGACTTTTCTTTTTCTTTAACTAAATTGTATCATTAATAAGCGCAAGCAAGAAATGTACTTGAATATTCTGATAAATTAACATGAGTTGATTTTTTTAAAATTTCTCTTTATGAAGCTATTAAAAATAAGTATTTATTTTGAAAAAAAAAATCAGCGTGCATTAAATGTCCATTTAAATTATTTTTACTCTCATTAAAAAATATAATTAATATGATAAGGAACAAACATGATTTTGTAATTTTGTCTTTTGAGTTTTTCTTTTTTTTATCTATTTGGATTCAATGTTTTGGAAAGAAAAGAGGAGGCAACCTATGGACGATTTCACAATAAAGATTCAACGTCTCTCTAATTGACAATTCTTTTATGGAGTTAATAAATAGAAATGAATAAGTATTTGAAAACTAATGAATCTACTTTGAACATATTGAAAACTTTTTTTTTTATGGTGTCATATAATATTTAATATCTTAAGATATTTATGGGAGAAAAAATATTAGAATAGTATTAATCCTAAGTATTTTGATGATGATATATGAATAAAAAATTGCAAAGAAACTTGGAACGAAGAGAGAAAAAAAAGGGACAACTTCTTAAAAATTTATTGGGTAAATTAAATCTATTAAATCTATTAAACTAGAATTAGACAAAGAACATATATTTCTGGATTGAAATGAATTTACTAAGCAAATCTTGAACTTTAATTTTAGAGAAGTTATTGGAAAAAACTTGCTTAGCAAATTATATTTACTTAGCGAATGAAGAAGGAAATTTAAGGATGGATAATTTACTTTTTAGAAATCTTCTTTGAAAAATAAATTATTTGACAAATTTGCATAAGAATAAGTTTTCCTATTTTAGAAACTAAATGATATAAATAGATTTTTAAAAGAAAAACAAAAAATGAGAAAAATGGAACTAGAATGAGTGAGATCACATAATTATTATATAAATCTTAATTTTAATTCTTAAAATACAATTTATATATTTATTAATTGATTTTTTTTATATCAATTGATTTTAAATTCAAATTTGATATAATATTAAAATTTATAATTTATTCTAGTCGTTAAACTTCTATTTTAACACATTTAAATTTTTAGTTAAATCTCTCCCAAATATGTTTGGAAAAAGAGAAATATTTTAAAGATATTTATGAGCGTTGACTCTTTTATCATCATGTTTTGCTAGCTTTTCTCTTAAGTTGGGATTGAGAGTAACTAACCAGTGTATTAGATTTATCTGTCTATTTTATGTTAATAATTTATGTTTAATGATACTGGGAAAGTCATGATTTAGAATCACCTAATAAGTTTTTTTATTAAGAATAAGATTTAACTCATTAATTATTACATATCATTGATTTTAAAATAAGGTCTTTTCTTAAATGTTCAAGAAATTATTATTTGCTAATAGAATTTAGAATGTAGATATTAAGAATTGAATGATTAACGATTTTTATCAATATTATTTACATAAATAAATAAGAATATAAATAATCTAGTAGCCATGAATAGAATGTCAGTTATTAATGTTTGTTATCACTTTTGGTATACGTATATAAGACAGATTGTATTTTAAGTGAAAAGACTTGGTAATATTTTCTGTGTTAGCGTAATGAAAAAGTTGTAGATAGATGTTAAAAGAAAAGAAAAGGAGAAAAAAGGTGTTAAGGGTAGCTAAGTAGCGATGATGAATAAACGGAGTTAGTAGTGTCTTTAGAAAGCAAAACATGGAGATGAGTGAGTGATGGGAATTGAGGAAAGTATAAAGGAAGTGATATTAATATAGAAGGTAAGTTTGACAAGGATATGCATTAGAAAAATATTCTGTGAAAAAACAAGGGGTATCTAAACTAGCTTACCCGTATCTGGAGCTAAGCAATATAATCCACATTTAGTTGACGATAAAGAAGCCGAATCTACACAATACAATGCTCTTCTCTTGAGAGGTTTTTGTGGCAAATTAAGACCCAATATGCCACATCTTTCATGATACAATAATTAGAGGGCATTTCGATGATGGTAACTGTTGAATGATGTAAAGTTTGAACTGGAATGGAGACTAGAAGAAAAAGTGGTAAGGGAATAATGAATACTTTTGGCTCATTATTATTATTTCATGAAAGAATGTGGTGTGGTGTTGTGTGGTGTGGTGGTATACTATACTATACTGCACACCCAAAAAGCTTAAAGTGAAAACGGGGTGCGTGGACCAGCCAAAATTATTGGTGCCACTTCTGACGGGGTACCATCGAAATCGAACAAGACAAGCCAACCACACGAGCCCAGCATTGTGGGACACTCCTACCCCTGTTGCCTCTCAACCAAGCACCACATTCACTCCTAGTTTTTTTTCTCCTCTTACAAATTTATTCTCTCATATTCTCCCTTTTATTCATCCAAATCAAACATTTTCTTTTTTAATCTGTACCGAATAAGTATCGGTCTGTCCTTACTCGGCCATATCTTAGACAGTCGGCTAATAGGGTGTCATCTTAAACTCCTAACATCTCGGCTTATCCTAAGTGAATCCTATTAAGTGTAATTCTCGCGTAGTGGGTAGTCAGTTACTATCACTCAGGTATTCTGTTACTCCTTTTTCTCCTATAAATTGAGGATTAAATAACCAAGTAACAACTCTCATTCTCATTATTTTATTTACTTTAAAATCTTGTTGATCTCTTACTAACTTGAGCGTCGGAGTACAATCACAGATACCTCTTCCATTCGGTCCATTACCGGTCAGGATACTAAAAAATTCGAATACGTCCAAGAGATACTCGACCCTTATAAATAGAAGATGCAATATGACTTTCCTTCACCATCTCTTCTAAGATCAAACATTACTTCTCTTCCTTATCCCATAATGTATGAACATTCAGTGCCTAACCACTAGTTCAACAGGTTTATACACTCTATTCTGTTTCTTCTTTCTCATACGTTAAATCCAATAAAATAAGCACAGCAAATATAAGCTTACGTTGTTTGGCAAATAGGTTCTACTAAAAGACTAAATTGCTTAGCTTATTATATATGCTTCATAGTATTGTGTAACTTTCCCACTACCATTGTGGTTATCTTTATCTTTCGCTTTCTCTATCAATTTTCCTCCTCCTTTTTACTATAATAACATTGTGCGCATTACATCATAACCTTCACTACATAAGGTCGATGTAATATCTGTCTTATTATCTCTGTTCCTTTTCACAGCATACGTTTTTAAACTTTTTTTTCCTTTTTCTGTAGCTCATTTTCTGTCATTTATCCCAAGTGTTAACTATTTTTTATTGCTAAAACTTTCTTTTAATGTCTAATTGCATTATTTTTAACTGTTTTTACACTTTCTTATGTTTCTTTTATCTTTTTATATCAGTGGATGTATTGCGTCATTAGTGACTGATATATTGAAGTTGATAAAATATTAGAAAGGTAATTGCGGTGGAGAAAAAAAATTAACAAATACTATATTGTCAATAAAGCAGTTTTGGAAATTTTTATTTAACACAACTTCTGAATTTGCGTGAATTGATTAAAATGCTTGAATTTTAGGGAGAAATTGAGATAGTTCACACTAGTCTCAGCTTTTGTCAGAATAGTAAACCCTAACACCAGAAGCACGTTTTACAATATGGAGCACAAACCCTGGTGACAATTGAGCCACGTACATGTAAAATTGAACTCCTGTCACAATTTTTGTTTTTATGGAATGAAATATTTATTATGAATTAGAAAACTATGTTAAGAACATGAAAGATAAAGTATGATTGGATGATTTTTCTTATTAGTGTTTTTAAAAAAGGAAAATAAAAAATACTTTTTTATAAGTTAAAATTATAATTAATTTATAGAGACCGTTTCATTTAATTTTTTTCTAATTATTTATTTCAGTTATGAATAAGTTAACTTTAATTTAAAAAATATTATTTAACATTTTTTTTAAATAATACTTGTAAAAAACTTTATCCAAAAAAATTAGCATTATGAGCGTTATTAGTATGATTAGAAATTTCTGATTCATATGATTTAACTATCTCGTTCGACATGACTAATTATTTTATATTTTTCTGTTTCATACTCTTTTATTGATGATTTTTATTTTAAATTACGAATATTATTTTAATATACCATTAAAAAAAATAGCAATACAAATCATTGCATCACTCAAAAAGTATATAATAATTGGATAAAGAAAATCCAATATTCACCAATAATTGATGATAATAATTTTAAAAGGACTATTTCTTTAATTTAATGTGTGGACAATTTTGCCTTGCTTTCAGTGCAAATATTTTAAAATTAATCATTTTTGTTTTTAGTATAATTTTAATTGCTCAATTTTAGTTCACATATTTAAAAATGAAACTTTATACTATTAATTTATCATATATTCCTAATAATGCGATAATCCAATCCCATTAGTCAATACTAATTTTTGTGATTCTATTTTATTTTTAATGTATTTGTGTTGAATGTTAAATTATTGAACTAGTAAAAAATAAAATAACCAAATGCTACTTAGATTTTTGTATAGATTTATCTCATCATCACACATATTACAAATTGAATTGTAAGTTTATGTTAATTGATGGTCAAATTTTTTCTTAAATGTGTAGAGAAAAATAGAACGATTAAAACTATGTGTTTGATCAAAATTAATTACTTAAAACTATGAAAAGAAAAATTGTTTGTGCACTGTGTTTAAGATAAAAATGCAATTAAGTTCCTTTAAAATACTGAAAATAAATAATTAATTAATTAATAAATATTTTTTTTCTTATTAATTTATTACCAAATTAACATAATAATTTCAAATATATAAAAGAAAAAGCTTAAAATTCCTACATTAATATCATATTTTTTAAAATTTAGTTTAATACTGAAAACACGAAAACTCAAAATATATACTAATTTATTAAATAAATACTCATTTATTTATTTATTTTGGTACAGAAACTAGATTCATGGTATCCTCTAATATTTTTCAAAATACAGAAAAAAAAATTATGTAAAGAGCATTAATTTTATTAACAACTTAACAGTATTAATTCATTATCTTGTAACAAAATTAATTCAGAATCATATATTATATTACTGAAGAAGGAAAATAAAGTATATATAATCATATAAAAATATCATTTATTGATATCATCAAATAATGGATGATAATAATTTTTAAGAAGATACAGAAATACAGGAAGTAATTAATTCAATTAATTGTTATCATAAGATAACCAAACCAGATTTGTATAAGATTCTTAAAGGGAAAGGGTTAAATTCTCTTGTAGAAATTAATTTAATATCTATATTAATATATTACTTAAAAAGCTAAATAAAATTTATATTTTAAACACATATGCTTTTTATGTCATGCATACTTTTTCACTTAAATAATTAAAAAAAAAAAAAACTATTAAACTCATTGATTGAGAGATCTAGAAATTCTATTTCAGAATTTTGGGTGGTGATGTGGACCTTCGGGTAGCCAATAAGAGTCAGGAAAAGTGACATCTGTCTTTTAAGACTCTAAAGTATCAAATCCCATTTAAAACAGAAAAGGTAAACTAAAAAAAATAGTTATATTTTAATTCTCATAGTATAATTGATCGTAGTTTTAATTATTGAGAGTTCATTTCTATAATTTTTAACTATTTAAATTAAGTCTTTTTATATTTCATTTAATAATTAATAACAATATAATAAAAAGGGTATGCTATTGATGCATAGAGTATGATTGTTGACAACTCAATATGTTTATTCATACTATTCACTTTTTTTATGTTATTTTAAAATTTATCCCTATTCAAGTTTTTCTTTGAAATAAAATCAAACTCAGTTAATTTTATATATATAAAATGAAATGTAGTAAAATTAAATTAAATAGAAGTTTTTTTTTTTCATAAAATAAAATATCATAATTCTGATGACAATGTATAATTAAATATTTGTTTATAATATTTCTAATAATGAATTTTATTTATATCAATAAAAATATTAGAAAATTCAATGAATAAATAGTTAATTTTTATTTGACAAAAAGGAAATAAGCTAGTTAATGATATTTTCAATAATTAAATTTATGAATATAAAATAAATATGAAAATAAGAGTATTAAAAACTTCAACTTTAAATTATATAATCTAAAATATGCATATGTACACACATTAAAAACTTTAAATTATATAATCTAATATATATATATATATATATATATTAAAGAGACATGATAATTTTGTAAGTGAAAATTTTTCTTTTAAATCACTCATATTTAAATATAAAATCTAGTACAAATTTTAAACTCATTATCACATGTACTATTTAATTAATTAAAATTACAAAAATAGTTTAGGTTACATGACAATTAATTAGGCGATTAAAAATATTAAAAAATTAAAAGAGTTCACAACATTAGATTGATTTAAAAAAAATGATTGAATCTAATAATTTAAATTTTTTAATTTATTGTTCAAATTTGATCAAATCTAATATAAAGTAAATTTAAGAGTTTTTAGTTTTTAATTATATATATATATATATATTAATCATAATATTCTTTTTTCAATTTTAATTATTAAAAAATTAATAATAATTTTTTTATCTTGTCATCAAATATTAATTCACGAATTTCTCACTCTTTATAATTATTTTCATCCCACAAGTTTTATTTAGATAATTTCTGTATACATGAATTACAATGTATCTTACCGTTATTTAATATATATATATATCATTAAATTTAAATTGATATATGTTAAAAATTATAATTATATAATTTTACTCAAATAATTAATAAATACATTGCCAATTAATTATTTTCATAAATAAATCAGTTATGTAATAATTTAATAATATATAATTTCTAAATGTATGAGTTTAATTACATAAATTTTGAAAGTCAAATCTTCAATCTAGAAAAAATGAATTTTTTATTTTATTTTTGGTATGTTAAAGTTTTGGATTAATTTAATTTTTAATTTTCTAATATTTTTTTTTTCAGTTATAAATAAAGTCATTAAGAAACAGCCCTTACCAGTTTCCGAGAGTTGAGAAGAGAGTGTTGACGCGAGATTTCCTTTCTCGTTAAAGAAGATCAATGATCGTCAAAATAAAAATCAACGGTGTGGCTTCACTCCTGGGTTTCAGGCTCTAGTTTTATTTATTTATCTCCCCAAACACACCACTGTTTTCACCTTCACCCTCCTTCACTCTCTTTTCTCTCTCTTTCTTCACAACACAAAGCAACAAGAGCAAAACCTTATACTTGTATAGCAAGAGAGAAAGACAGCAACGAAATTACCCAAGATGTTGCTCGGCAAGAGACCTCGTCCACCAATGAAGAGAACCACCAGCATGTCCGAAATAACGTTGGATCTGAACGCTGCCGCCTCCGATGCCGCCGACCAACGGAGATCAGGTGCTATTGGCGGCGCTGGTGGCGGCGCGTTAACACCCAAAATCCTCAGAAGACATTCTTCGGATTTCGTAGACACACCTCACTTCCTGCGCGCGTGTGCCCTCTGCAAAGTCCGTCTCGCACCCGGTCGGGACATCTTCATGTACAGGTTTAACTCTGTTACATTCCGAACTGTTCTCGTCAACTCCATGATTTTTTATTTTATTTCTCAATTCTGAATTTCTTCTGTCTATTTTGAATTGAATAATTGGAATTTTTTTTTTTTTTTTTAATTTGTAGGGGTGATAGTGCTTTCTGCAGCCTGGAGTGTCGTCAGCATCAGATGAACCAGGACGAGAGAAAAGAGAAGTTTGTCACGGCGTCGAAGAAGAAAGTGGTGACTCCTCCGCCGTCTGGGTCTAAAGTCGCCGCCACCACCAAGGGCGAAACCACCGTGGTGGCGTTGTAGATGTGAAACCCAAACTTAACATGTCAAAAACATGTTTTTATAGCTCCCTCTCTTTCTCTTTATCTCAGGGTTTTCTTTTTTTCTTTTGGGTTGAGACTTTTTTGGATAATGGGAGTGGGTGGCTTTCGTTGCTTACATGGGCAAACTGGGCAAGTTTTATTTTTGGAACTTAGAAGTACCTTGTAGTAATCAATCCCCTTTGGATTTTGAATCCATTGATAAATATTGAAATTGAAAAACAAAATTTCAAAATCCTAATCTATTGTTGGTGTTTTTACTCTCTAGTTTTCCTGATCTGCAGATAGTTTTTTTCGAAGTACTAATTATGAACACTTACAGATATTTGAATCTTAGTTTATAGTTTTCACTATAGCCAATTCATTTCCTTATTTCACTTTCGTTTCTCAATGGTCTCCTGGTTCGTTTGTTTAGAACCATGTGTGTCTGTGGGACTTTTGTGAATGGTGATTCCTTAAAGGAATAAACTTTTTGTAAGTTATAAGCAAGTTATATAAACATAGATCCTGATTTTTTTGTTTTTTGATCAGTAATGAATCCACAAGGTAAATCCGTCAAATCAATCTATGCGTGCTATCTCATTAAAACGGATGTTTGAGGCAATTCCAAAGGCCTGATCAAAAGGAACAAAAAATATAAAGTAATCACAATTGGTTTTGGCATTTCACTGATGCAGATTTATATAGGTTTTGATTTAGAGTTGCAACTTTTTTTTCTTTACAACTAAGCAACGAGATAGAGGCAGGTCGACTCATCTACAGCATCTCAAAGATTTGATATCTTTGTCCAATCTGTCGATAGTGTTATCAAACGTAATAATGGTTGAGTGAACTAGATAAAAAAAAAACAAGTAACTGTAAAAAATATACTGATGCCACCAATTTGACTACTTCAGCATCAGAAAAATGAACCTTTCCTAGGTGAAAGTTTAACCAACAAGAACAACCTGTGATGCAGTGATACACTATACTACATAGAATAAGGTAAATGCAAGTTGTGGTGCAGATTGTATATCACAAAACAGAGAGCGCGCGGGACCTTGCACAGAGACTTGTAAAAAATAATAAATAAACATTCATCACTGGTAGGGCTTGGCATTGGAAACAAACAAATAGACTAACTTTTATATATTTTCTTTAAAAACAATAAACAGTGGCATGTGTGAGATACGTACAGGAAGGATCAAGAATGAATAATTCATGTGAGATTACAGTGGATGTATGTATGTAGCCAATAGATTCTCATTCTCAATTTATAAATTCCTTGTCCATGTTTATTAATTATTTTGTTTCGTGAAACATTTAACTAAAACGAAAACGAAACGAAATAAAATAATCAAAGTCTCTCTCTTTGGTTCCCATTGGAGCTGCCAATAATGCATTCTGTTCACTCATAAATTTCCATTTTTGTGGCCAATAGAGACAAATTTGTTTGCTGGATAAAGAAATTATCTACATACTTTTATTGGTATATAAGTTTGGAAGGGAGAAAGAGTTTTCTATTCTAAAATAAGAGTGGTACTACTGCAAGTCAAATAATTTATCGATAAAGTATCATTAATAAAAATCTAATCATTGATGTTGTAGCTCACCTTATTTGATCAATTTAGCAAACTATTATAATTATAATTATGGTCGTACTTTGAGCTCATTTATTAATGATATGTAGGGAAAATAATAAATATTATTAGTTGATGATTACACTCAAGAATTTTAAATATCACGCAAGAGAAAATATAGCTAAACACAAAGTACCAGAGTTTTATAGAATAAAAAAGTTTAGAAAAATATAGAGTGAAGGTTATTCTATTTTAAGAAGTAGTGGTTAAGGAGATGTAAGGGTCGGTGGCATCATCAGGAGGAAGAAACAGTGGCTTAGTCAGAGCTAGGTATGGAGGAGGTCCCACTTTACACCCTATAACTCAGCAGTGATGAAAGAGAATTGGGAAATTGAGAGAGAATTGGGAAATGAACTTAACAAAGTTCAAGGTCATAGTATGTCAGAAATCTTAATGAATTAAGGTTTGTGAAATAAAGAAAATGAAAGAATATGTGTTAGTAATTGTTGATTAGGAAAATGTGGCTAAGTTTATTTATGATTCTGTGTACCAAACTCTATGGAGTCATTCTCATTAGCAATTTGTTTATACTTTAATGCGAGGAGGGAAGAAAAAAGAAAAAAAAAAAAAGGAGTTATTGAGAGGAGGGAAAGGGCAACAATCAGCTTCACATAAGAGACGCGGCGGTCTTGGTGGCTTGTAGTAGGGGACCACACCAAAACTGAATTTAAATTTTGTAGAATGAATTGACAATGTCATTAGGAAGAATAGTTGTTTTCATTTTGAGGTGAATTCGGATAGAAAGAACGAAGAGCAACAATAGATTAGGAAAAAGTAATGTAATAGAAAAGGGAAAAAAATTATTACATTACATTAATTAATTATATAAAAAATTTATGTACAAATTTAAATCAGAAAATAATTTTAATATTATTTATTGGTTTTACACATAAATAAATATTTATATATAAAAACTACATACAAATAAATTAATAAATAATTTAGTGATAATTGAAAAAAATATGTATTCATACATATTAAGAATATATTATTTTATATAAATCTTATTTAAAAATAAATAAATAAAAATAATTTTAATTTATCTCTTTCATGGTACAATTAATATTTTTTTTCCTAATTTTCTATTTAATTCTTTTACCGATCTTTCATTCTCCTATTTCCTAATTTTTTACACTAATTTGTTCCTTGTTTTCTCACTCTCATCTTCGTTCTTAAGTCAGATTAGAACAATTACGTTGTTCTACTCTTTAGGATTTCTAAAATCATTATTTTTAGATTATGTATAGTTATGTATAATATTAGAGTTTGAGTCTCTTGTTGCCTTTGGAGTTTGATAACATTCCTATTCAATCAATAAAAAAAGATTAGGTTCACGTTACAGCTTTTATTTGATTTGATTCGAAATAAAAATGAAAAAATCTCGTTGTCACAAACAGACCTATATACCATGGTTGCGATATTAGAATATGATCTGTTTACATGCTAATAGGGTCTTTATACTAGAGCTATTTTACTATTAATTCTTTTTACTATATCTTTAATAGCGAGTTAGTTACCCTGCAACCAAAATGGAAACAAAGTGTTTTTTATTTTATATCAATTGACATAATAATTTATTATATCAATTTGCATTGTAATTTTTTTTATATAACCCTACTTCTCATAAATATTTCATTCAACATGATTTTTACATACAAGATCCTAAACTTCACGTACATATAAAACAATATTGTTTCAATACAAATGGTGAAAATGAAAAAAAAAAAAACTTATCCCAACAAAAAAGAAGTGACATAGAAGTTTGGTGGTAGAAAAGATGGAAAGAAGAAGATGAAGTACTATTAAAAAAAAAACTAAAGAAATTAAGTAAATATGAAATGAAATATCTTCTCTTTTTATTATTAAATTATAAATTTAATAGTTAGAATTTGAAAAGAATAATAAGTAATTATTATGATAGGTAAAATAAATAATAAATTATTTATTTGTAATAATATTAAGCGTATTTAATATATATTTGTTTGAAAATAATTTTAGAGATTAAACATTAAGAATGACATGTTATAACCGAATACGTTTAAAAAAAATATATATTTTGATTAAGGGAATACAATGGTTAGATTGAATATAATTTGAATAAACTTATTATCCAATTCAATAAAATATAATTGGGTTGAGTTGGGTTGAGTTTTTATAATTTTTTTATTAAACCCAATTCAACTCAATCCATTATCTAATAGATCAAGTTGGGTCAATTTGATCAATATTTTGAAAAATATTATTTTTGTTAAAATTTATATCAAGTATTAATCAAAATAAATTAATATCTAATAAAATAGAATATATAGAAAACTAGTTTAAGGTTTCAAGTTAATATAATTTGTCTAAACTAATTTAAAATATGAAAGAAAATACAACATCAATTTATCCAAACTAGTAGAGTTAGATAATTAAAAGTTATTACGTCTTTGATCTAAAAAGATTTCTTAAAACCCTCAAACATTACAAAATATAATAAACTATTATTAAGATCTAGTTGATCAATAGATTATGTAGAATTTCAAGTCAAAATAATATATACTTTACAAAGGTGTCTTACTAGTATTAGTAGTATTTAATGTTAATCCATGCAATTCTATCAATTCAAACATTGAGAACAAAATATTAGTTCTTATTCACATTGTAACGAAAAGGAAAAAAACATATAAATAATAGTAATTTTTATATATAATTTAATATTTTCTACTTTATGTAATTCATCTTATAAATGAATAACAAATTAATTATGATTATGATTATAATTTTTGAGCCAATTTTGAGTAAAAATTAAAATTTTAACTATTGTAGGGCTTAAAGACTACAAAAGGGATCAAATAGTACATGACCTCCCATACTAAAGATAAACTCAAATGATATAATAGACATATGAGTAGCCAATATATATATAGTCATGAAAGAAAGAACATGCTACTTGGTTTCTTTCATCCTCCACCATGCCAAAAAATCAAATGTAAGACTATCATCTTCAACATTATCTTCTAAATATATATTCAACTATTCTTTTGTTCATCACCTTGTTTTTTCTCCATTTTCATTCTAAATTGAGAAGTCTTGATTAAGCTTGTTCTTGCATATAGGTATCATTATGCAGTGTGTACACATTTATGTCAATGTGTAAGTGTACACATTTATTCTTACATGTGAATTTATTGATATAAGGTGATACTACTATTACAACACATACATTTGTTGCAAAACAATTAATACATGACTTTATATACTTTTGTGACATATTTGAATAATAAAGAGACATGTCAAATATAAATTACATAATAACAAACTAGTGAAATAATCAAAGAAAAAGTAAAGGGATAAACAATCTTAGTATAATGTATTTTTTCGTCTTAAAAATTAAGAGATGGCATCTGAGAGTTAATTAATTATAATTTTTCCTATTTTTCACTTGTAAAACCATCTTATATTTTTCCTGTAATACACAATTTGGAATTGTTTCCTTGTCAAGTTAATACTATTTAGATTTTTCATTACCTCAATTCCATTAAAAATCTCTTCCTCCAACAAGTTATTCGACAAATCCAAAAATTTAAGAGCACTCAAAGACCAAACCTTCAAGGGGACAAAACTAGAAATGAAAGATTTTACGACAAAAGATGGTTGACATTGATCCAATTGGAAGAAGTGAAAAGGCTTTTGGATGTAGACATAAACATGAACTTGTTCGTGATTTAATATAAAAAGAGAGTAAAAACAATGTAAAGGAAAAGATAGAGGTTATGGGATAAAAGAGAAAATGAGAATTAAGATGTCAGAGTTGTGAAAAAAATTGATAATTATGATTTATTTGAATTCATGTTATAACTTTTATGTTTTTATATTTTTCAGAAAGAAAGAAAAAATAAATTAAATTAATTTTTAAATTTAATTGATAAGAAAATTAGATTAGATGGAATATAAAACACATATTTAAACTTATAATCTAATCCATAAATAATTGAATTAAATAGAGTTTAATTTAATTATAAATAAAATCCAACTAAATTTAATTAAATTGAATTGGGTTGGATGGGATAGTTGGAAAATTCAACAACACTTCTAATTTTAGTTTGCATTTGTGTGGCATATATAGAAATGTAGGAATGAGAAAATTTGTGATGGTAAGGTTAAGGAATGAGAAGAATTAATGGAGGTTGTACATATTGCTAGCGCGTGTTTGGACGTAAATTACTCTTTTGCTTGCTCGTCACAAACTCCTTCAGTGTGTCTTCATCAGCACTGTTCCTATTTTTATCATGTTTTGGTTAGATGGTTTTGTGTGGATGCATATAAATCTGTAGCTATACAGCTGGTGGTTTTAGGCATTCTATGTGTATGTGAAAATGATCCAGATTCAAAAATTGCAAATTCCCTCAGACTCTTTGATTGTAACACTAAGTGACCACAAGGCATCTGATCAGGGGTGGTAAAAAATAGAAAAATCTCATTTTAATTAATTAAAAAATTTAATATATTTGTTTAAAATAATTATTTCAATACAGTAATATTTTTTAATGGTCACTAACCTTTAGCAAACATAAAAAAAAGAAGGAAAACTCATTGTTTATTATTACTTTCTTTCCATCTCTTTTAATCTTTTCCTTATTTTCTACTGTGCATAATCTGAGAGCACTGCACATATATTTCTCATCTATACAAACTGATTAATTTTTGCTTTTAGTGTAGTTTTAAGGTGTGATGCAGTTTTTGAAGTTTCTAAAATTGAATTAAGATTGCAATTACAATTAGGAGAAGCTGCATTTTATAGAGTTTTATTTGTATTCCAAACATGAATTCATGAAAAAGGTTTGAAACAGTTTGAGTACATAATTATAACTACAACATCAGGGTTTTTTTTTATGTATAACTGCAGCATGACAGCAATTGTTATCAGATTAGCCTCATTATTTATAATTTTTCTTCATTCCAAACATCAATTTTCATTTTAAAGTGTCAATAAATAACAACACATCTAATTAGGTAGGAAGTTGTGTTTATTATGATTATTAGTCTTTGTTTTTTTTAATGGTGTTCAAGCTTTTGCTCCTGGGCCACATCCTTCAGTGGTAAGTCCAGAACCACAATCCAAAGCCACTGCCAACAAGTCCAAAACCAAACCCTTCTGCAGCATCCATGGCAAGAAACTCCCATTGCCTTTGCTTTATTCTTCACTTGATTATGTTCTATTTGTTTATAATCTAGTAGGAAATTATTAGAAAAGGGTTTTAGCTGTTTATGAGATATTCAATAAATTTTTATCAGATGTTTATTCATGAATTTTTTTTCTAAACATTTCTCTCTAAAATAAATATATATATTTTTTATATAAGTAAAACAAAAATTTAGAAAATGAATATGGTAGAATTTTAGTTTATAGAGGATTTTATTTTATTATAAAAATTATAAAAAATTTCAAACTTAAATAGTTTCTAATGATGTTATAAGTTTATATTAATTTTATATTCTTGTGAAATTAAAAATGTATGAATGTTAATGTTTAGTTATATATAATAATAATACAATATTGTGTATCAAAAGTATATAGATTTTTTATCTTTATATTTAGAAGGATGTATAAATTTAATGAATAATTTGAAATTCAAAATTTATCTAAGATATAACATGTAACTCTGAGTCAACACAAAAGAAATATGTAAACAAGTATAAAATTGAAAAACAAAAACAATATCACTCAGGCCAATAGTTTTCCTTTTCTTTTCTTTCTTTCCTTCTTTTGTTTTCTTATCGTTTCTTCATGTCTTTCTCTCTTCTTCTCTTCTTTCTTCTCTTTCAGCTTTCTCACTTCCTCTTCTTTTCTTTGTTTCTCCTCTCTCTTTCTTCTTTCTTTTTCTTTTTTCTTCTTCTCCTCTTCTTTTCTCTCCTTTTCTTTGAGTTTTGCTGCGCTTCTTTTTTCTTTATCCTTTAACTCTTCTTTTGAGAGTTTCCTACTGATTCGGAAGCACATGTTGGCTCGTAATGTGAAACTACTGGTACTAAAAAAGAGGCCATGTATATATATACAAATTTGTGAACATTAAGTACAATTTTCTTGCTCCAATATTTTGCAATGGTTTCGTTTCATTTGTTAATGCCGTCCAATGGCCTGCACAGTGTGAAACATCCATTTTCTATATGAAATCCGATGCTATCTATGTATCATTGTTTTATATAGCAGTTCACAATTTTAATTCATGTTACTTGAAAATTTGTCAGAAGTTAATAACTAAAAGATTGAATACATATAGATTAGCTGGTATTATAAAAAAACAGTGATATTAGTTAATAAGTTTGCTCGTAAATAATGTAGAAAACTACAGAAAAATCATTTAGTTATTTGTATAAATTTATACCATCTTAATTAATTAAGATATTTAAAAAAATTTTAATTCACTATTAATATATTAATATAACATCAAAGTATATCCTTTAATTCACTATTAATACTTAATATGATAATATATCTTAAGATTATCAGAAACCTCACGATTTTCATTTTCAACTCACTTTCTCATGAAAACCTGTCTATACAAATTCTTTAAATTTATCACTTTCTACTTACTAATTTTTTATTTTATTTTTCAGCATCTATTTTGTTAAAAAAAATATATTTACTAAAATATTAATTTTCAACATAGTTTTATTTCAGAAAAATAATTTAATTACTATAATAATTCATTAAGTTTTTAAATATAGGACTATTTAATTAAATTTTGTAAGTAGTTTAATCTTCAGTTTAATATTAAAATTAATTAGTTTAGTTTAATTTTTAAGCATTTCTTTATAATTTAATTTTATTATTTTCCAAATTAAATTATTAACGACTTTACTTTTACTGTCTGAGTTCATTTCTAATGTAATCATCTTAAAAATTGAAATATTTATCTATTGAAAGAAAATATATTAAAAATTAGGAAAATCATTTATAAAGTTATATTATAAAGGAATTGTGAAAATTTGATCATCCTTGTCTAAGTAGAGTGACGTGCTTTATTCTTTTTTCAAAAAAAAAAAAAAAATTTAAATAAATAAACTTGTATTCTTTAGAATTGATTTTATTTAATACTTTATTTAACTCTTTTTACACAATTTTTTATGATTGGTATATGGATTTTTTTGCATACATCTATTTTCTTTAGAAAGAATACACTGCAAATTATAACTATAATTATCTCAACATATCTTTTATGAGCGATTCACGTTAATTAACATTCTTTAATTAAAAATGTTAACATTTATGTATGACAATAAAATAATAGTATTTTAATTAGAATCATATCAATAGAAAGAATATTATTTATTAATAAAAAAAATAATGTTATGAGAGGAGATAAATCAAAACTCAACAATTAAACAAACTATAACAAGGTAGATCAAGTTTGTTTTTAAGAGAATCTTCTCCTATGAAATTAAGAATATCTTGGCACAAACAATAACACATTTGTTTCCACTTCTATAAATATAAGAATAAGCAATAATCATGAAAAATACATTTCTAAGCAATAAAATCATCCATTTCTGACTTTCTAAGGAACTATGCTGTAATCCTACGTTGCATGATCCTAAATATAAATATAATCTTTTATTGATGTATTTGATAATATTTAAAAAAAAAAATTAATTTTTTTTATATCAAAGTTCCGTTGTTGCACGGTATTGATACTAGCTTTTCTGTAATCTAAAAAGGCAAACTGATAAAAAATTCTTATTCATGCTGTCCAACGTCGTGAAGCTTTTTAATACATAATGTGTATATATGTTTGCATGATGAATGTGGCTCGTTTTGCAGTTCTATTCAACATAGAAAAGATAAAATCACATCGAAATCTACCTGTCATGAAAAAAGAAAAAAAGAAAATAATGTACCTGCTGCATTAATCTTGTCTTCTACTACTACTACTGTTTTCACTACAATTGCTGAAACCAAACCTCACTGCAACAAGAATTACAATTACAAAATGGAAGAAAGAGGGAATAGAAAGTTTCCTTTGTGAAGCTATAATTGTCATTCAGCATATAATGGAAAAAGAGACCATTTCCACGGTAAGACACTCGACCTTATAATACAAAAGAAGAAACACTTCATATAGAGAGACACTTAGGTTTAGATTTGGGAGATTCCAGTGAAAACCAAGGCCTGAGTTATTGCTGGTTGGAGTGCACAACAAGGGCACCTTTACATGTTGTATCTTTTTATTTTCACTTATAGGATAGGGACCCCAAAAGCACTATCTAGCACAAATTTAAGGGCAATTTGTAACAACTTTTTTGTAGTGACCATCTCTTGACAAGCTAACTCGGCTGAAAGCCACAGGTCGATCTCTACCATCCTCCACTTCATTTCTTCACCTCATTTCCCTAACGATGGCAAAATCACATTTTCAAATTGTTCCTCAAGGTTCTTCAGCCAGCTTTGGAGAACAGTATGAAACAGCCTCTGCAACAGTGAGGAAGATCTTGTCCTCACCAAGCAAAGCAGCAAAGTTTGATGTGTGGAGTTTGTCTATTACTACTGGCCCAGGATTTGCCAGAACAAGCTGCTCAAAGTGGTGCTTTCCTTGGTAAGATAATTGTCACATGATATCATTTAGAATTGTTAGAGTAAATGGTTTGATGATTACCTGAACATCTCTTTTCTGAAGACTTCTAAATAACTCTTCAAGGGCATGGATGCCGCTTGTATCGATGTCAGTGACCGCTGCAATAAACACAGTTTAAGAACTATAATATCAAATTCTGTGCTTACTACAGGAATATGTGACAAGATGAAAGGGAAAATATAGACACTCACGTGACATCTCAACTATCAAAAATTGGATTCTTGTTTGGTAGTCTCCTTTCACTTGTTCTTCCTCATCCATCAGCCATCTTAATATCCTGCAAGAAATAGGTTTCAGAATTACCAAAACAAGGAAATAGATTGTGAACTTATCATCTTAGAGTACTTTTGCAAATGAGAAGAGAGAAACAATTTAGATCTGGAGATTAGTTAGAAATTCATTTCTACAAGTATGAGTTTAAGATACAAATACTCTTAAGAGTAAAGTGGATACAACAATCAGATAGGCTAACTATCTGATTTTGGTTCATCCTGAAACATTTTGTTTTTGACCGTGTATCTTTCTTGTTTAGAATTAAAAAATAACTTCCTTTTAACAACCATACAAAGCTATAGCGACATGCAGTTTAAATTTAAAATAGTTCAAATAAGATATTTGATACTGATTTGATGTTATCCTGGTACATCAACATTGAAACTTCATACAACATGTAGCATATCAAGTATCCCTGATATTTTCAGAACAATATAACTGTTCTCTTATCATTTTAGATCATTGGGGCAAAAATATTGAGAAGTAGACAACTGTATATAATGAATTCTTTCCTTTCTGTTCAATATAAATGTCTGGATAACAGTTCTAGTCGGTTAAAACTTAAAAAGTACAAAGAAGGAACAATTATACCTTTCTTTAACATAGTTGGAGTTGGAAAAATATATTGCAGAATCAACTCTAATGATCAGTACACCAGGAACCCTTGTGGCTTCTGGGTATTGTTGGATGTTTCTGTAGACAGTAGTCCTAGGAATCTTCCCCAGAATTGCAGTTCGTGGCCTTGTGACTTGTAATAGGATCTTTGCAAAGGATATAGAGACCTACCACAACAACACCCAAATTAATACTACCTCTAAGAAAGCACATTGACTTACGGATCCTAGAATAACTTTGTATTAGTACTTACTGCAATTAAAAGTCCTATCTCAACTGAGGCAAAAACAACCCCAAAAAATGCTCCCATGCAAGCAACAAAGTCAAATTTATCAATCTTCCATATCAAAACTGCTGCCTTATAGTCCACAAGGTTGATGACAGCAGAAATGATGATTGTAGCGAGAATGGCATTAGGAGTGTATTCGAAAAGAGGGGTGAGGAATTCCAAGGTTAAGAGCACAACGATAGACATGACAATGTTAGATACTGCCGTTTCGCAGCCAGACATGTAATTTACTGCTGACCGAGAGAAAGAACCTGCAGATAGCCAGAGATTAGTCTATAATCTATGAAAAATTACTATAGAATCCATGTACATGCATTTTCATAATTAATTATGAAACAAACTACCATAAAATTATTAGAGTAAATTACACTTTATTCCCTGTAGTTTCTCCTTTCTCCAAATAACCCAATCAGCTTTTTTTTGTTGGGTGTACTTACTTAACCTCTACAACTTTGTTTTATGATGAAAACAATTAACTTTTGAGACAAACTTTTAACATTAATTAACCAATTTATGTTACACAAAACTTTTTTAGATTGTGTTGTGTTTGGACAAAGAACTTTAAAATATCATAGAAGTTAAAATACTTGAAATTTGTATTATTGTTATTATTATTTAAATTTCTTAAATTTCAAGTTATTAATTTGGATAAATGACATTTAATTTGTATAAAATGAATATATATATATATATATA